>JAZHYW010034599.1:0-252694 GCA_037355805.1 Ixodes ricinus | reverse complement strand
TTATTGTAGTTGACAATGCCACTCACGCCAGCACGCAGTTTTTTTCATCATTACTGCGGATGTAGAATGTTTCATCGGCATTCAGGCAAGTCATTTTGCGCATTTTAGGCCATGTTCTGCTCATCAAGTAAAAATAAATAGTTGCGAGTAAGCGCTCTGTTTTTCTCTGTCGTTTCGGTTATTTTTGCGCTGTTTTACTCATTATATTTGATCATTCTCCAGTCTATCCACACATTTACGAATATTGACATCGTGGCCTTGACGGAAACCGATTCCCACCTGAGCTATTCGTTTTGGTCAATTGTCACGCTCGTTTCACTCTGTGACTCACAGCTGTAGGTTCTGCGTTGTCAGTAGGGTTGGCTGTGATTAATACTTTAACCTGATTAATCGCCACTCATTCGAATAATTAATCGATTACTCGGTCTCGTTGGATTTCCATGCATATTTTGCGTAAAATTATTTTTTTTTTTGCTTTTGCTGAATATATTATAACGGCGTAATATAGAATTTTGATCATCACTACATGTGTAGGTGAGAATAGTTTGCAGAGCTCATTATCTGATTATTTCAATGATGAGGCAAGAGGTTCATTGTTGTCTTCCGCAAGAGTTCTTGCCTTCTTGATTGTTCAATAGATTTTCTGCTGAATTAAACGATGACGGCATCGTTGGTTCGAAGTGGCCGGGACGAAAGCTTGCGGCCTAATCTGAGTTGCACAGTTTTAGGTTCACTATACCTAAATTTACCTTTCATGCAGATATATTTCCTCCATCGCCCAGGATGAGCATTGAATTTTTACTTCATTTCTTGTTCGTAAATACTGATTAATCGTTGTATTATTGCGATTAAAAGGTTATATTGTTCTGTTAATACGCTGTCGTTATCTGCGCAAATCTGAGTCGTAAAATCCTGCGGATTTTACCCGTGATGAAAATACATCCAGCCCATTTGCGTCATCGGAGACCGCCCGCGAGGCCGATTCTCTTCGGAATCACGTATTATCGTATAGGAAGTTTCATTTATTACGTTTTTTCCCTGGAGTGTTGAGGACCCACTTGCTGATCCACACAGTAAATTGTAAATAAACCCTGACGCCAATAAAATGACATAAAAATAGGCTGAATGTGTGGTAAATCCTCCGAGGGTATATTCTGGAAATTCGAGGGACTTTGCCTTTGCGTTTCGGAGCGCTAGTAGTGTTAGTGGCAAGCAGCGACCGCGTTAGAGGTGTTAGTGGTCTGTGTGTTCGAGGAATTCCTCAAGAAACTGGGAACAACGGTGTCATCCATGTAGGCCACAAACTTGTTTCGTAAACAAGAACGGCGTTCTGTTAGGCGAACACACATTCGGTCATTGGCATCAGCTATCGCATGATGCTAAAAAATGAAAACATTGTCCTATTATTCTTTTTCAAAATGCGTATATTTCGCACTACAGATTTATTTTAGAAGGCGTCAGGTTCTGCACACAAAGTGAATTCAGTTTCTGGGTCCAACATGTTCTGCTTCTTCAGTTCGAGAGGAATATTATCAAATATGGCTGTTGAATTGAAGTTGTTCTGGTTCACAGCGGATCTAGGCATCATGTGTATTCTGTGAGTATTGAGCAATTGTATCTGTTGTTGCAAACTAAACTTCACATTCTGTGTCACTTGAGCCGGTGTTCTGGGAGTGCGAGCAAAATACAGTTCAAGGCATTGCCATGTTGTTAGTGGCACCAGAAGAAGACTGCATTTTCAAAATACAGTAACTTGCGTTGAAAGGCAGCATCCAAAGCTGGGAATCGTACTGACATTTTCATCTGCTTTATTGCCTGATTAGCTCGATGAAGTGGAATGCCGCAGACAAGATATTTGATGCAATGAATTTGCGGATGATCATTTTGCGAGAATAAGTCACATATATTGTTTGGTATGCTTTTTAATATTATCAGAATGATAGAAATCCGTCAAGACGTCTGGATACTCGGATTACTATCGCATCATCCTCATACGACCGTCGAGGGTCCGCTGAAGACGACGGTGTATGCCGCCGACAGCAGTAATTTTGATATGAAGGAATTTGATCACCTCCAGCTATGCCCATTAGTCGCATCGGTAAAACTGCGGATGAAGTTGACAGATTAACCCCACGGTCATAGCTCACTGTTATGCCTGGCATGGTGAAATTCTGCTTCAAACACTTAGTTTTCTGCTGACGTTCATTTTGGTTTTGTTCCTCACGCTTTTCATATATGGTGTCGCACATTTTCAGCAGAATCAATACAAAAAAATCAGGCTTTCTGACTCATATTGTCGCAGTCAAGGGATTAAACGACTTTAGCCTAATTTATTTACGGCGGTTTAATCATATTAGTTTGCTGCGGTATGCATCTACCAGGAATTTCGCGAGAAGCTCAGGCGTAGTATCGATATATCGTGTCAATGGTTTTTGTTTGAATAATATTCCCTGTATATCGCTTAATTACATTATCATAAGTTTGGTGTATGCAATAATAATCTCTTGTTGCCGATATTAAATTGTTTTAAAAAAGAAGTGGGCTTACACTTGCTTGTGCGATTTAGATATTTATTTAATCATCATTATGGTTTTTCAATACATTTACCTGATTATAATGTAAGTGGACGATATTTTACTCCTAATGGATTAATCTATTTGCTTATCACGTATATTTTCCGCTTTAATAATATGATTGCGTTAATTGTATTATGCGTGCTGTTTTACCTATCTACTATTTGTTTTCCGCCATTACATTTTGCTGTATTTCAGTGCTTACAGGAATGGCTGGTATCGTAGCTTTGTTTTATACCCAAATTAGCTAAAGTTGCTATTGGTGCTGCTGTTCCTTCATAACATGTATACAGTTGCTCTAATCAAATCATCAATTGATTAAATTATCAGAGGATTTAAGCAGTCTTATTTGTACTAAAATTGCAGCAGGAGGCTGCCAGTTTAATGAACTTGAAAAGAATCCAGCTGAAATCTATATTTCGAAGAGGTAGCTATGAATGTATTGTTCAAATAGTTATGTGGTTTTTTTCCTATTTTGTTTAAGAGCAAATCCAAAAAATCAGTGAAAGCTACACAAGGCTGCGCGATTTTCAAGGCTAAAGGTATCATTTTCCATGTTTATGGTAAATGAATGATATTTTATTGTTCCAAATATTTATTCTTGTGAAGGTGTTATGTTGCAATTTTCCACGAAGTGTGTTGTCTCATCGTCAGATTATTTTGAAGATGGAGAGCAGCTAGTGGCTAATAAATGAAAAATTGATCTTCATGTTGAGATATTTGAACAGATTTTCCTTCTGAAATAATCTAAATCAGTTTTGGCAGCGTGGGGAGCGCCGCAGCATGACGTGGCACACTTTGCCTGTTGTCAAAGGTTAAACAACGTTAGAAGAGGACGAAGGGACACCCAGATAGATTACGGCTAGGAATACAGGAGTGGTGGCTGCGTCCCGTATCATAATTTTCCACAGCTACTTGTGATACAGAATCTGGGCGTATTGTCTGGTCTTGTATTATTTATTGATTCTAGGTCAAACATAATTCAGTTCAAGGATTCATCAATGATTTCAAATCTTTATAGACGGTGATTACAAGCCATATGGCTGACAGTCTACTTCTTGTTGATTAATGCTTCGCCAATGAAATAGTGTGCTTTGCTCTGTTGTCGTGCGCGTTTCAGGACATGTTCAAGCTCACCGCTTTTTCTACTGTTCCAGATCTTCCCCACAGCTCACCGCGACGCTGAAGTTGGAGTCTGCCAATGTCAGTTTGCTGACTACTATGAGCAAGGTGAGGACTATTATAATGCTATTTTATTTTTCATTTATTTACACATTAATAACAAATTTGGGTATTATATTTTCGCGGAATGCATTGCGTCAAAACTCATTATTTTAATTGTATTTTTTTTCAAAGATGTATATTTTCACTACCTATATTAACCAAAAAACTTAGAATATGTTGTCCATAAGCGTATTCTGTTTTGTCCATGTCTGACTTGTTTTCGGCAATTTTGTACTGCTTTCCTATGCGATTCGCTCGTACTAGCATGTTATCTAACGTACTTTCGTAGATTACACGCAAGAATCCAAAGATTCATATAAGATCAATGTTTAGATAGTTTAGTTAAAAGTTATTTAAGCTTATCATATCATAATTTTGAACGATTCTCTTCCGTAGTAACTTAAAAGAAATTTTGTCCTTTTTTTGTCAAAAAACTCTATGTCCCGGCTACTATCGAAATTTTCGCTTGCCGCCTGTTTTTTTCCATTTTTCGTTATTGTCGGAATCCATTTGAATCACAGCGTATGTTACATTCAGAATGTTTATCTAGAAGAATTTCAAAAACGGTCTTGGTCAATCTTATACATTCCTTGCTATAAATTCGGAGGGGTATTAGAACCTGCAAATGTCGTTATTCACAATTGTTGCAAATTGAAATTACATTTTCGTCATATTGCATGTGTTAGATAATGTCTGCATGTTATGCCGTTTTCAAAATTGACATGCGTATTTGTTTTAACAGAAAATCAGCAAGTCTGTGAGTTACAACTCCAACACGCCAGTGAGTTTCACCATGTATGTGAACGATATCGTTTTGTCAAAAATGAACACAACTATCAGTTACATACATTTTCATCCTTCTGCCGCTTGTTCCGGCGATGGTTTTGCACCAAGCATTTTGATACGGTGTTCAAAAATACGTAGCGCATAGAGTATAACATGTATAAAACGCGCCTATTTGTTGCCAACTGGAAAAGTTCTTCTTTTCATAGTCAATGGTGGAGATAGAGCGTCTGGTTTTTAATTTAAAGTTCTTTTGCATTGCAAAGCGTTATTGTGCACTTCTTTTGCGTGGGTTTAAATTACCTGATGTTTATTGGTTGCTGCAAATTTCCGGATTTGCAAATTGCTGTATTCCGATTGCAGGGAGCGACACTTTCCTTGCCATGGAGCCGCCTCTGCAACCCATCTGTCTTTGTTTGATATACGCCTACCAACTTTAGAATATGTTCATAACACAGTGTCACTTCCAAAAAATTTAGATAGAGCAAAACTTTAATCGATTACTGTGCCGCCTAGATGAGGGTATTAAATACCAAAAGGCTGTAGTGAAGTAATGCAGACACTATACTCCCGTTGGATTGTCTGCACTGCGGTTCATTAAGGTTCTATTTTGGGCTTGGACTTTTAAAGTTTCAGAGAGGGAACGTCGAATCATGCAGAGGTACATATGCGGGCATTTATTTTCCTTTTATGTTTCAAGTAGTTTTGCGGGATAAGAATACTTTATTTCTCAAATATGCCTGGCTGAAGTACGATAATAAACTTGTATACATTCATCACTTTTTTGATCGAGTAATAAAATTACCGTTTTGTATATCTACGTGTTGTTGGACTACGGCGTTCTCATCTTGTTCATTTTACTCGCTTGCTCACGTAGCGTTGCTCGTATAGCCTTGTTCTTCTGACAGAAGGTAGGCGAGCGATGAATGGCAACGTCTTCAACAGCAAGATATTGAAAGCATTTCAAATGTCAGCGTGAAAATAAGCGCATGGTTCGGTTGACCACGAGTAAATGATACTGTACACCAACTGGAGCCATAGATGCTTCGCTGACAATTCCGTTTGTACGACATCTTGACATTTGTGTTTCTGCCTTATGTTCACTTGTCTTTGTCATATTCATTACGAGTGGCCAAGATTATGTTTTAAGCTTGGTGCGTAGTTTTGCAGAGTATCGATCTTAGACAGGTAAGCTTAGTGTTCAAGATAATCTACTAACTATATAAATAAAATCATCGACTGCACTTGACAATTATAATTTGAGGTTTCCGAAACAGCCATCAGTTGAATAACGTACGATTTCAGAGAACTTTGATAAGCAGAAGTAAAGATGCCGCACAGCCCTCTACTTAGCCTGGCAGGCCGGCATTCGAGGGTCACATATCTTAAAGATTTGCGCAGTTGCGAGAACACTTCAGCAACGTGAAATGAGCTGCCAAAGTTCATTCTCATAATATACGGGAACCAAATCCCATTATTCCAATGAATACTTTGCAGGTTTGCAAAATCTTCTTATTTGTATACCTACCAAAGGCAAAATTATAACGCTCTAATGTTGACTCAGCTGAGGCATCTGGAAGGGATGCGTTCAGCCGTATATCTGGTCAAGAAAGGAAAACGGCAAAATAATTGTAGAATTCACTCGTCCAAAGCCTCAAGAATGAAAGCACACAAAATCCTCCAAACGGTCGAGCATCTGGTAAGTAATTTGCATTGAATTCATTATCGCAATTAAAACAGTAGCTACGCTGTATCCAGCCTTAAAGAAAACGAAAAATTACTACCTATTTATTATTGTAGGGACATGATTTGATCAACACTAAAACAACTTTCCAGATAAAAAGTTACGTTTGTAGAGATTAATTGGGATACTCATGACGAGTCATCTATATACTGCAAATGAATATATGACCATTTTAGTTCCAAATGCTTTCTTTATGAGGTCATTGTTTTCCCAAATTTGCCATACGCTGATATATCAGTCGCTGGAAGTAGGAGTATCTGCATTGCACACTTTGATTATCCATATTACGATGGATCTCGAAAAGGTGAAGATAGCATCATATGAAAGCAAAGATCGCGGTTACTCGGCGAGTTATGCCCGGCGGCTAACAGAGATGTTTCGCACAGCACAGGATTTTGATTTCGCCTGAATAGCTGCGCGGCGCGCGGAACAGCGCGGAATCCTGGCTCCCCGTAGAGAAGCCATCGCACTCCCTCTATATCAGATGTCTCGTTTGTTCGCTGATATTTCATAAACAATGATGGTGATAGCTGGAGAGCGCCTCATTAGCTTCGCACACGCCTCGTCGTCGTCAGCAATCTCGAGTGCCGCCGCTATTTCCTTCTTTTCTTCGAGCATTAGTTTAATTGACGCAGAGGCCACAGACGGCTCCTTTAGTAGCGTATTGCAGTGACTAGAAACAATATGGGATTCCACCGGTGTTCACTTGGATATTTACGCGCCGGTTAGGTCGCCTATTTTCACTTCATGCACGTCTGTATTTCCTTGTCATTTAACTTGGATCGTTTCACTCAAGTCCAATTTGTTACCTTTCGTTGACACTCGCGTAATAACACAATTCGGTAGCGACAAAAAGAGCGAGATATTACTGCATGGAACAATAATTGCCACAGAACAACTGCAAGTCTGTATAAAACGTGAACACAATCCAGATGTAGCGGATTGAGGAACAACCATATTCTGACATGTCGATTCGTTGATTGCTGACCACATGGAATATATATATATATATATATATATATATATATATAAACGAACATTAGCAGATGAATGAAATCAGCATATCCAATGAATCAAAGAACTAAAAGAAAACTGTGCCGAAATGCGGTGAGCCAGGATTTGAACTCTATTCCCAAATTGGCCGTAGGTATTAACCATCATATCATTTATTCGGTTCTCTGGCGTTTCTATCTGTCTTATTATATTAGCAACGAATGTATTCAATTGAGGTGCAACTTGAAATACGCCGCGTGCGGCATGACGTTTATGTGCAGATGCGCTCGTTTGTGCCTCCAGAAATCCTCCCACTGCTTGTCTCGTCCCGCATGCAGTAGTCTCCGTTTTATGAGCTTTAGAAACACACACACATCTGCCATTATTGAATATAAGAATACGGGCACTCACGTCATTACCGTACTTGTCTCCCGAAGAGGAAATAAACAACATTTCAAGCAGATGAATGAACCGTAATTAATCCAATGAATCGCTTCTGAATCGTAGAAAGCCGAAAAGGGGTGGAGCCAGGATTATATTGAGGTAGACGATAGCGTCGTCTACACTTAAAGCGGAGCTAGCAGCATACTGTCGAGGAAGAGGCAGGGGCTGGGTGAAAAGCATTATGAGCATCCGCGGGTTTGTCGCAAATCAGATGCGGCGCGTGTCCAGTCTGCAGAGTGTGCATTTCGGCCATACTGCGAAAAATACTAGCCTGCCACTCTGGTGAAGAACGAGCACTGCTGGGGTTAAATTTTCATGGAATGATGGCTGCCAGTCATTACGGCAAGCCAGAGTGGAAAGGTTGAGATGGCCGGCCAGCGATGGCGGTAACTGGCTGTGGCAGTCGCCCGTCTGGTTGCCGCCGTCATTCAGAAATTGCGGTAGCTGCGAGTTTTGTTACCATTTTATTTGTTGATGGACACATATCGCCCTTACACCTGCTGTGTGCATAGCTCACCTGCTGTTACCTAAGAACAGCGCAATAATAGAGAGTGCATACCTATCGGTGTGCGCAGACGTAGCTGACGGCATACCCGTTCAGATCGTGTCGATGACGCATTACGTTGCATTAATCATGCCAGCCAAAGAACGCCAGTCCAGGCAGAACGCAGTTATCTGGGAACTTCATTGTCGGCAGCACGGCTGATCTCGACATCGCACGCTTACTGGGCTGGTACAGTATTGATTGAAAGGAAAATATTCGATTGAGAATGTCTTTTCAGCGCGCGGGTTGAGATAGCTTTCGTTCACAAGAATTGTGAGCGAGTTACTCAAATGTCTATTCAGTTGCCTTAGAGCGCAGTCGTCCCGCCGTTTAGCAGCCCGTACGCACGTCGGTACTGCCCCGCTTAACGAAGGGAAAATTGAATTGCCTGATTTTGCGACGTCAATTTCCTCTACCTACCGGAGCCGAATTGTCACGTTATACGAAAAGTCATGTGACGTCATTTCCCTCGAAATTTAGCGGGGAAACTCAATTTGTGTTCAGGTGACGGCACTGCGGAGAAAGGAGGCCATGAAAAGAGCAGGAGGAGGAGAAGAAGTATACTCCTCTTCTCTCCTCAAGAACTCGCGCTTCTAATTCTCATGAGATTTTCTAAACGTCTTCTACGAAGTTCGTTTCCGGCTTGGAGCGTCGGCGGGTGCGTTGCATTATGAAATATTTCATCTAGGTCGGCACATGTGACGTCACGTGAGGGCCACAGAGTGGTGTCATTAGTATCACTATAGTCAGCGAGTGACGTCACGAAGGTTGTTCCGTGAGTAACAATGACGAAGTCAGCGATTCTCACAGTGAGTGTCAAGGCCTATCACGACAGTCACTTGGCCAGAGTGGACATCTCGCATGGCGGGTGTGGGAGAGGAAGGAGCAGAGGGGAGAGAAGAGAGGAGTAGTGAGGAGGACAGGAGGGGCTAGAGAGAGGGCATGAGGGCGTACTCCTCCTCCTGTACTTCCTCTCCTCCTCCAGCTCTTATCATGAATGTAAGATGGGCGAGGAAACACGTTTTTCCGTCGCATTCAATGAAGATTGCAAGTAAGGGATCTTGCCGGAAAGTTTCATTCTGAATAGAGTTGGCAAATTCTGCCATCGGAATACTTACGGCATGCATTGCCGTCACATCGTTACCACGTGGTATCTGCTGCTGGAGCGTACCTTCTGGAGCAGGAGCTTCGCATCAAAATTTCTGTTCTTACGGGAATAATCAGGAAACATATGGAGTGTTACTATAGTTTGATAATTCTAGTGCTTATCCGCTGAGGCATATTTAGTGGTTGCGCTGAATTTGTTAATACTATGTTTATAGGCTAACGGGCAACAAGTCATCAGTTTGCTCACACAACAATTTATAGATTTCGTAAAAGTTTATAGCTATGCTGATAGTAGTTCCCCATTGGACAAATTAGGCAATTGCTGTTTAGGTGCCCAGATTTTCTTACAGGAGTCAGTTCTATCATGGTTTGACATCATGAAAAGGATGTTCATCGACATTTTCACCCTCTGTTTCGTAGAAGCGTCCAGTAATAAAACGTTCAAAACAGAACGAAGCTCGTTCCTTCTTACTTGTGAACTAGTTTCGTTCAGCATCCGGTAGGATCCCGTTCCTTTACATTTAACGTGTGAAACGCTGTTCCATCGATGTCTGCATTCGCGTATTTTAATATTCTGTCTATTGTCTCGTTGATAAAAAAGTAGCACCCTAAAATAATTCAAATGCCTATCTCGCCATGATCATTATTCTGCTTCACCAAATTGACACTTTGAGACCCATCCTTGAAATGGACGTCAAACTAGCCGCTAATGATGTTTTTCCATATACTGCGTAGCAATACAAATATATTTTCACAGTAATACATCAAATTTCTCGTTCTCCGTCACTTCCTCGAAAGGGTCAGTTTCAGTTCCAGTTCCACTGATGCGATGGCGTGCCTCCTTCCTCTAAAGAAGCGGCCGAGCGTCGTCGCCGCTTGGTACAACATAATAGACAGATAGTCAGCGCGTTGTACACAGTTCCTCGTGATGCATGGAGCTTCGTCTTCGTTCCTTTGATTTTAAACGCGTCTTCGCCAGTTTCCATCTGCGAGTGAACTGTTCCGTTACAGTTTAAAATGGAACGTATCGTTACATATACGTTACATTTGCATTCCAGCATTCACAGATTTAACTAACAAACGATATCTATCCTATCAGTCAACATACTGTCTTGATGGAGTCAACGGAAAAAAAAAAGGAAGCAGGTCTATCTATTGATATATTACCTTCTTAAAATCTCAGTTTGTCATATCCATGTTTATGATGTATGACGTGATGCGAATTGAAGCAGCCATACATTATACAAGGTTTGACAAGACTCATTATTGCCTACGACATATCCGTAAGCCTGAATTTATCACAGTTGCTTCAATGAGGCAAAGGGAAGACAGGGTAGAATTTTGAATTTGAAGTGTCGGCCACAGTCTTCATGGTTGAATTCGTTGCCTGAGGGAAGGCGGGGAAAGGAAAAGAACAAAGTTAATCCTTTTTTGTATCTGGCTAATATTTGGGATACAGCGTAGTGTCTGCCTGGTAACCTTGCCTTTGGTAACTGTAGTTTCTCTGTAGAAGTCTATGAGGCTGTAGTCGGCTTTAGATTTCTGAGTATATAGAAGATTCAGGAAACAAAGAAATACGTTTGACACGTCCCTGTTTTCCTGACGCTTAAAATCTCGGCAATTAAAAGAGAATAATGCGTAGTCCGGTTTCCGGTATGACACCAAATACGAGACTCATACAAACCCTAAAAAATAAAAAACTTAGAGATCCCGCTTAAAAATATTGTTTTGACACCTTTAGAATTCATCTTTTCGAAATAAAATAAAAATTGTTCACTGGAAGCAGAAAAAATGGAACGCTGTCCTTCTTCCGTTCCTTAAAACGTGGTCGAGTTTCATTCTTAGATGCTGATGGGGACAATTTTCGTTTTGGCGAAGGTGTCTAGAAACGCCGTTCTTTGGAACGCTCGTTCCGTGCAACACTGTCAGTTTTTTACCACGTTAAACCAAAGAGTAATCCAGCAATTGTTACAGATTCCAACAAAACGTTACTTGCTTCAATGCAACGAGTTGTTTTGTTTCATTGTTCATTGTATTATTTGCAGTCGCTGCGACTCATGGTAGTTGCTCGAAGTTTTCAATTGTTGGTACTCTATCGCCTTTTCAGCGTCTGGTGACGCTGAAGGCGCAAGTGTTCAGAAGAGCTAGTATTGAATTCTAAGCCTGCACCTGTTTGTTCAGTCACTGCACTAATTTAAAGTAAATTTTGGTAAAGATTGCTGGGTAATGGATTATCCCTGGTTGCAAGTGTCTCGACTGATGTTCATGATAAACATTGCTTTACTCAATATACTGGCTTGGTGGTTTTTTGTTTTTTTTCTGGTTATTTGCTTTGGTGAGTAGACGATATTTCTGATAGAATTTAAAAAGGCTAGTTTAAAGGGTGTTGTGCAGATTAGTCATTAAAATAACAGTACATGGTTACTGCTACTTGGCCTTAAAGTCACTAAGAATGTTACTCGTCTTTCTAGAAAGTAAGTAAATAGGGATACTTGTTATGTTATAATTGACACTACTAAAAAAATGTTTACTAATAGGATTTCTGATATGTTACTCAGTAGGTTTGAGGGGCTGAAGACAAAAATTTTCTAAGGTCTTCAGGTTTCTTGCAGGGACTCCATCATAGTTTGTTGAGAAGTGTGGTCTGTGTCTATCCTTTCCTTGTCAAACAGATCACCCATAAAATCGCTTACGTGTCTCTGCAGTGATCAATGCGACCATTCAGGCTGTAGTTTCATTGAAGAAGGGCGGCTGAGCGTTCATTTCTGTGTCTGTGTGTCTGTTCTTGTGCGTGTAGCCGGGTTGGACTAGGATGGTTCGGTTACCCTCTCCTTGCTCATGAAGTGAGTGATTACGCAGAAATGTCGGGAGGGGACGGTATTTGTCGAAGAAAACCTGTTTTAGCCGTCGAAGCCAGAAGAGCCGTCAGAGCTGTCGCCCTGTTTTCCACACTAAGCGCCAGCTGGGGTCACAACGATGACCTCATAGCCGGGCTTCCGTCCTTTACGCGCGGGGACCTATCTTCCAAGGCAGCTGGTGAGGCTCCAGAAAACGTTCATAGCGCCCAGCCTCTGCGCCTGTCCGGTTGAAGTATTCCGCAAAAGATGGAGACGCCGCTGCGACGGCAGCAGGGACGACACTATCACGAATTGTGGATTGCGCCACGGCGGGTGGATGTTGGTTGCGCGTCTGTGGCATATCGCGTTATTGATAGCGTGTATGTATTATGCGTGCTGCATCTTACCAATCTTATTATTTGAACTACTGTATTCAGGGACGCAGTTTTGCGTACATCGAAGTGGCGGCAAGAAAGGGTTGTTCGATTGCTGATCACTTTTGTCTACAGCTGCATGTACCCGCGTTTGAGTGAAGCTTACCGTATTCTGAGTTACGGTAGCGATGCGTTCAGTCACCAATAGCAATCTCCACCTTTGGTCTATATTCAAGTGGACATCTGGAATCGTCTGGCATGAGCTGAATGATCTGAGTAGTTGAAGGGCTGAAGGCTGAGGGATGCTAGGCTGCGTCTGGTGAAATGATCCAAACAATGTGCTAGTGCTGAAGTGTTTTTCTATAGGGGTCGAGTACTAGTAACGGGTTGCGATATTCATTTGCCGAACCATTGCTGCCTGGTCGGGCTCGCGGCACCCGCCTGGATCATGAGGCAGCGAGCAGCAGTGACCCTCGCAGCAGCGGTCACTAAGGCTTGCAAGAGTGGGTGGCGAACTTCATATGACTTGGATGGTTTTGCTCCGGCATTCATCCAGCCAAAGGGAGAAGAATCCAGAGGTAAAAAGAGTTAATCGCTTACAAAGACATGAAATAAAAATGTATATCGCGGTTTACATTTTTTTCAAATGCGACCCTGCTTCTGATATATTATCCTCGGAATGAAGCCATGCAAGACGCACATCGATTCCTAAGCAGGCTGCGCAACACGCGCCAGATTACTGCCTCGTTTCGTGTAGCAGCCAGACGTTTAAGTTTTGCGAAGGTTCAGAAAGATTGTGCCTCCGCTGCTCTTCGATGCAAGAGCTATGGAAAACAAGCACGTGTCAGTTCCCAGGCGCTCATCTGGGCTGAGCAGGGTGACGTGGCGCATGTATATAGACGGTTGAGATGGCAAAAAACAATTTCAAAGTAGTTAAATTGTATTCACTAATTATTTCCTGAATTGGAATTATTTTTATTACCGCAGACTAAGCGTAATAACATTACATTACAATTAATTTCCAGCAATGTATTTACTTTGATTATCATTTTGACATTAACTTCTGAATACCTTGGTGAGTAATTCAAAAAATTTTATTTAATCTTTGAAATCAATCATTATGCTTACAAAACAGTCCAATACAACACGTGTGAACAAACAGATCCGGGAGATAGTGCACAAAAGTAGTGCCAATACAATGTGATGTCATCGTTGCTGAGTTGTCAATATGAACTAAAACTCAGATCTTCCTGTTTACACCAACATCCTTATGTGCCCCAAAGTTAACAGTGGTTTGTTAATGCCATTAGTGTGTAAAACATGTTGAATAGCTCTTTAGATGTGACTCAGAGATTGAAGACCTACTGGTTTTGCTCTGCCCAACGGTCAAAACCTATTTCAAAAGGGGTTTAGAAGCTGTAGTCTCGCGGGGCAATGGCAGCCTAGCTAAATAATAATACACAATCTAATTCCATTCTGCCGAGTATAGTGCTCTCGGCAGAATAGAATTAGATTGTGTCCGAGGCGGAAGGGAAACGTTTCACGTGATGACTATTTGTAAGAACGGGCTGCCATTGCCCAAATTAACAAACAGACACGGACTACAGCTCTAAATCAGGAAGACGGAAACATATCACCCTTTTAGTAAGAATTTTGACCGTTGAATGAAGAGCGAAACCGGTGAGTCGACTGTCTTTCTGAGTCACATCTAAAGAAGCTATTCATCATGTTTTACACTAATGGCGTGTGCGCCAGCAAAACCACTGTTGAGTATGGTTCACTTTGAGGCACATAAGGATGTTGCGGTGTAAACAGGAAGATCTGAGTTTTGGTACATATAGACCAACTCAGCTCTTTGACGTGACATCACATGCGGTGGCGCTGCTGTTGGCACTGCGCATGCGCAGCGCCTCGCTTCTCCCGGATCTGGTTTGTTCACACGTGCTGTGTGGACAAACGAGGGCTTGTTTTGTAAACACTGTGTTGGTCTATACGGTAAATAAAATGAGCACGAATTACTGCCTCAAGGTATTCAGAGGTAATGTCAAAGTAATGTCAAAGTAATTTCATTACTTTTAGAAAGTAATTGTAATGTAATGTCATTACCTTTAGTCTGCGGTAATTTATAAAGAAAATAATTCCAATTTGGAGATTTCAGGAAAGTAATTAGTAATGTAATTTAACTACTTTTTGAAAGTGATTTTGCCATCTCTGTTCGAAGCCATCTCCCTTGCCAGGGCCTGCACACCCACGTCGCCTCTGCTCGAGGGTAGCCCAGCCCGGATGTGAAAGCACCTGGGGTTTGACGTTTCTTGTTTTCCGTAACTTCTTGCAGACCATCGAAAACAGCAGACACAATCTTTCCTCTCGTCGAAAGGGCCTTCGCGAAGCCGTAAAACGTCACGTAGCACGGCTGCTACACGAAACGAGGCAGTAACATCGATAAGTGACGCGTCGTTGCGCAGCCTTTGCTTAGGAATTGATGTGCATTCATGTACACGTTTACGCTTCAGCTTCATTCCGAGGGCAACTCGAGTCAATGAGCAGAAGTCGCATTTATGTAAACGCGGCTGCATTCTTCTTCCTGGTCTTTGTAAGCATTAATATGCTTTTTACTTTCTGGATTGGATTGGAATACTCCCTTTATTTGGTTAGATGGATGTATGCCGGGGCCAAAACAAAGCCACCCAGGTGGCTCTGAAAAGTCATACCGAAGTTCGCCACCCATAATACTAAGCCTCCAAGCTGACCGCCTTACGAGGGGTCACCCCTGCTTTTGCTCCGCTGCGCTCGGGTAATGTGATATATAATCCAGGCCCGAGAGTGCCGCGAGCCCCGACGGAACGGCTAATGGTTCGGCAAGATGTGCTGTCATCGTAGATGTCTCGTAACCCGTTACTAGTCACGAGTTACTTCGACCCCTATTGAAAAAACACTTCAGCCCTGCTGTGTTGGGATCATTTCACCGCTTCAAACCTTGTCAGCCTATCAAATCCCTCAGCCCTTCAAACCCCTTCAGCCCTTCAACCCTTCAGACCATTCAGCCTTTCAGATGCCATCAGCTATTAAACGTTTTAGACGTCCAAATGTCCGCGAACCATAGACCAAAATTGAAATTTGAAACGCTATTGAGAATTTATTTCAGGCTTTGAGTTTTACACGTATGATTAGTAACTCAAAAATACGATAAGAACCGACTTTACTCAAACGCGGGTGCATGCAGCTGTAGACAAAAGTGATCAGACGAAATAGAGACAACCCACTTCTTTGTCGCAAAAACTATCTTTCGATGTACACAAAATGCCGCTGGGTAAATTCCTGAGATATACGGTAGTTCAAATAATAAGATTGAGCAGGTGCAGCACACGTGTACATACACACTGTCAGTAGCACGTTTAGCGAATACCACGAACGCGCAACCAACATCCACCGCCGTTGAGCAATCCTGAGTAGAGTGATGGTGTCGTCCCTGGTGCCGTCGCGGCGGCGTCTCCGGCATCTTTTTCGCTTGCGGGATGCTTCTGAAGCCGGACGAACCAAGGGGCGCAAGAAACAGGGCACTGTGAGACGTTTTTCTGGAGCCTCACACCCAGCTGCTTTGGAAGATAGGTCCCACGCATGGGACGGGAAGCCGACACTGAGGGTCCGCTCGTTGTGCATTTAGCTGGCGCTAGTTGACAGAGAAAAAACAGGGCGACAAGCTTCTGACGATGGCTGTATTTCGACTGACTAAAACAGGTTTTCTTCAAACAAACTGCAAAAAGTCCCCCTCCCATTTGTCCCGCGTATCCTTTCACCTCGTGAGCGAGGGAGAGAGGGTGCGCGAAGACGCGTCCTTTGCCATCCCTAGTCCAGCCCGTGAAGCACACACGCATACAAAGAACGACATACACACAGACACAGCAATGGGGCCGCTCGTAGCGGCCGCCCGGTACAAAATAGCCAAGCAGCTTCCCCGACGCATATATCCTGAATGGTCACGTGATCACTACCAGAGACACGTAAAAACGATTTTTATGGGTGATCTGGTTTGACGGAAAGGATTGAGACAGACCACATAGCCCTCTCAACAAACTATGACGGGTCCCTTACACCCTTTCAGAATTTTTAAGAGGTACCAGAGGCCTCTTAGGAAAATTTTAGATGAACATCTCAAGCCCCTCAAACCTTTTTGGAGGGTAATTTAAAACATATCAGAAATCCTAGTGTGCCCCATGGACGGTTTTTCAGTAGTGTCCAGTTACTCTTTTTATAACAAGTATCCTATTTACTTACTTTTTCTAGAAAAGGAACGAGTAACGTTCTTAGTGACTTTTAAGGCCAAGTAGCGAGTAACCGTATTTTGTTATTTTAATGACTAATCTGTACAACACCCTTTAAACAGCCTTTTTTAAATTCTATCCAGAGTATGCGTCTCTTCTTGCAAAGGCAAATAAGCAACCGACAAAACCGAAAACAAAACACCAAGCATTATGACAGTAAAGCAATGTTTATCGCTGAACACATCAGTCGAACACTACAGCTGGGAATGTCCATTACCCAGCGAGCACCAGAACACTTTAGAATAGTGCAGTGACTGAACGTAAACCCGGAGGTGCCAAAACGGGAAAGCACAGAAGCCCATTGAGAACTTCTGAACTTCAAGCCAGATTCACTAGCTCTTCCTGAGGCACTACACCGCCGTCCCTTCGCGCGGGTCAGTAGAACGACTCTTCAGCGTCACCGAAGGCATTAATAAGGAAGCGTGGAAATATAACGGGTGAAAACTTCGAGAGGCAGCTACTCATGAAGTGCAACGACTACTGAAAATAATACAATAAACAATGAAACAAAAATCAGCAGAACCCATCCTTTGGGAAATGATTATCTACGTTAATGCGAATAGCATCAAACGGTGCGGAGTTATGCGCGTTCGTCAGGTGGCCGGCACACTCCTAGATACGCCAGCCCACTCTTGAGGCGATTCTAAATTTGTTGACACTTTCACAGCCCTGCGCACGATCTCCGCAAGCCCAGCACGTGCGTTTAGTGTCACTTTGGAAGGCGAGCAGCAAAGCACGCGCCATACGCACGCAAACACCCAAAATGGCACCGATCAGACTTTCTGGCGTCTCAGCTAGTCTCAACCAACGGTACTCTAAACGGTTGTTTATATCTTTACCATAGGACGCGCTTACAGCGCTGTTACACTATCTCGGTGCGCGCGGTTCCGTGCACGAGGGCTCATTCCGCATCTCCTGAGGCTGAGCACGGCCGCTAGCTCACCCTCTCCGCGCTCGGGAGAGGGTGATGCTAGCAGCCGTGCTCAGCCTCAGGAGAGCGGAATGAGCCCTCGTGCATGGATACGCGCTAGCACCGGTAGCTGCACAGCCGTAAAGCGCGTCCTATGGGCAAAGATATAAACAACCGTTTAGAGTGCGTTGAATGACCGCCTTCGTAGCTCTGTGGTTAGCGCGTATGCCTGCTGATCAAAGGGTCAACGGTTCGAATCCCAGCCGGCGCCGGTCTTTTTTATTTATTTATCGACCGCGGCGTAAGAGGTTAGATAGCCAGATAGATACATAGACGAAAAGTGCGTGAAGTAGCCAAAGAATGCTATTCGCATTAAAAAAGTAACTCGTTGCATTTGAGGCTAAGTAACGCGTTCATTTGAGAATCTGTAACGAGTAACGGTATTTAGTTACTCTTTGGTTTAACGTGTGCATGCCTGACTGCAGTGTTGTACGGAACGGCGTTCCAAGGAACGACGTTCCTGGAACGCGTTCCTTTAGGAGGAACGAAGGAACGCCGCCGTTCCATTTTGCATCGCTGGAACTGGAACGGGAACTCGTTACATTTTTACGGGAACGGAAGAAGGAACGGCGTTCCTTTTTCTGCTTCCAGTGAGGTAATTTTTATTTTATTTCGAAGAGGTGAATTCTAAAAAGAGTGTAAAAACAATATTTTTATAAAGAGCGGGATCTCTAACTTTTTTTATTTTTTAGGGTTTATTGTGTGGGGTCCTCGCTTGGTAACAGTCGCCTGCAGGAGAGGTAGTTTGCATTGATTCTCTTTTCAGTGCCCAAGACTGCGGTACAGAAATGAAAACATTTAGTCGAAGGAAAACACAGAAAAAGGGACGTGTCAAACTCAGCTATTTTCTTTGTTTCCACGAATCTTCATATACTCAGAAATCTAAAGCCAACTACAGCCATCACTGAACTTCTACAAAGAGACCTACAGTTACACCAAAAGAACAGGTTACCAGACATCGAACGTACCCTTGTATCCCAAACATTAGCCAGATGCAAAAAAAAGAAGAATTAACCTTCGTTCTTTTCCTCTTTTCCCACCTTCAATCTGAACAACGAATCCAACCTTCACGAAGAAGAACTGGTAGTTTTCAAGACCGACCTTCCAAATTCAAAAGTCCTACCCTCTTTTCCACTTGCTGGTATCGCGGACAGCAACATCGAGAAGCAACTGTTGTTAAGTTCGAACACGGGACTTTGATAAATTGAAACATGTGAGGTTCTTGTAAAACGCTTGTACAATGTGGGGTAACAGTACAGTTGGCTCGTCTGCATCGCCCACCATAAACATGAATATGACAAAACGTTGAGATTTTTAAAGGTGAATATATCAACAAATGAAACCTTGCTTCCGCTTGTTTTTTTTTCCGGTGTGCTTCCATCAAGGCATTAAAATTAGTATGTTGCCATTTGATGGGATAGATAAAAAAAACTTCGTTTGATTTAATTAAATCTGGTAATTAGCAAAATACAAATGTAACGTATATGTAACGATACGTTCCATTTTTTTAAACTGTAACGGGAACGAGTTCCTTTCTCGCAGATGGAACTTGTAACGGGAACGCGTTCCAAAAATCAAAAGGAACGAGGAACGAGCTTCCGTTCCTCTTTTTGAGGAACGTGTACAACGCTGCCTGACTGTCATCTGGACTCCCGAGGCCGAGCCGGTGCACGAGGAAAAACGCATTCTATGTTGTACCAAACGGCGTTCCAAAGAACGACGCTCCCGGAACGCTTTCTTTTTAGAAGGAAAGGAGGCACGCCGCCATTTTATCTTGCATCAGTGGAACTGGAACTGAAACTTGTTACTTTTTCGAGGAAACGGCAGGAGGAACGGCGTTTCTTTATTTTTGTTAATATATTTGTATTGCTACACAAATTTAGCAAGTATTTAGGCTTTTATCATTAGCGGCTAGTTTGACGTCCGATTTCAAGGATGGGACTCAAAGTGTCCGAGAGGCAGTCGAAAGCAAAGAACTGAAACAATGTGATCGTGGCGAATGGAAACACTGTTCGATTTGGATATTTTAAGTTGCTTGCCTTTTTTTATCAACGAGACTGTAGAGCAGAATATTTATTAAAATACGCGAATGCAGCGTCGATGGAACGACGCGTTTCACGTTTAGAGTGGTAAGGGGAACGGGTTCCTACCGGACAACGGGAACCTTGAACGGAAACTGGTTCAAAAATTAAGAAGGAACGAGCTTTCGTTTCTGTTTTGGAGGAACGTTTACAATACTGGACGCTTTCTACGAAACGGAAGGTGTGTCGAAGTGAAAGTGGCTGCTTGTCGATGAAACGGATTGTCGATGAAACGTCGCGCATCGACGCCATGATCTGTCAAACCATGGTCGTTCGACGAACTGATTGACTCCTGTGGAAAAGTCTGGGCATGCATATAAACCAGCAGTGCCCCTGACGTCCCGCCGATCCGATGGTGCTGCTGTCGGCATGGCTTTTATAGGCTTTTACATCACGAGAATCTGCTTTCTTCGTACTCGCAGTGCCCACAGTTGGTGTGGGCAAACGGTGGCTTGTTTGTAAACAACCCGTTAGCCTATGGAAGCTAGAAATGAGTTGTGCTGGAAAATTCTAGCCTGAGCCGCCCGGTAATGAAAGTCGACAAGGACCGTTTCTTTCAGCAGACCAAACACTAGGAATTATCCAGAACTATAAATGGCCTTCAGATGGCATCATCGTATGTTTCTGATCAATCATATTTGTTATTCCCGTAAGAACGAAATTTTTGATGCGAAACCTCTGCTCCAGAAGGTACGCGCTCAGCAGCGAGGCCACCACATTGGTAGCTGATGTGACGGCAAATGCATGCCGTGTATTCCGATGGCAGGAGTATTTGCCAACTCCTATTCAGAATATGAAGCTTTCCGGTAAGATACACCCACCTGCAATATCTTCGTTAGTGCGACGTGAAAAGCGTGTTTCTCGCCCATCCTGCATTCGCTGATGGGAAAGCTCTTCAAGAGGAGGAGGAGAGAGTACAGAGAGGAGGGTACGCCCCTCCTCCTCCGTACCCTCTCCTTCTCCCCAACTCCTCCTCTCCTCCTCCACCCTCCTCTCTCTTTTCCTCCTCCCCTCCTCTTCCTTCCTCTCCCCTCCTCCTCCTCCCCTCCCTCCCTTCTCCCTCGAGATGTCCCTCCTGACCCTAGTGACTGTCGTGACGTCACTCGTGAAGGCCGTGACCTTCACTGTGAAGATCGTGACTTTCGTCGTGACCTTCACGAATGGCCTTCGTGACGTCACTCGTGACCACTAGTGACACTAGTGACACCACTCGTGGCCCTCGTGACGTCACACGTGACGTCACGTGTGACGTTTTTATAGGAAACATTCCATAATGCAACGCACGGTTACGCCGACGGCGACGGCGACACCGCTCAAGCCGGAAACGGGCGCCTAAGATGAAAGACGTTTACAAATCTCTGTAATGCGAAATTAGAGCGCAGTTCTTGAGGGGGAAGAGGGAGGTTACAGAGGGAGGGTATGCTTCTTCTCCTCCTCCTCCTGCTCTCCTCCTCTATGCCCTCCCTTTCTCCCACAGTTTCCCCGCTAAACTTAGCTAGAAAATTGACGCCACGTCACCTGAACACAAATTCAGTTTCCCCGCTAAATTTCGAGGGGAAAATGACGTCACATGACTTCGTATAACGTCCCGCATGGGCAAATTCATTTTCTCCGGTAGATTTAGCGGGAAAATTGACGTCACGTGAAATCAAGGCAAATTCAATTTTCCGCTAAATTTAGCGGGGCGGTTCTGCCGACGACGACGACGACGGCGACGCCGCTAAACGCGGAAACGGGAGCCTAAGAGCTGCGCTCTAAAAGTGACGCTTGAGGATAGACATTTGAGAGTAACTCGCTCCTGGTTCTTGTGAGACGGGAAAGTTTCCTCTTAATATTATCTCAACAACTAACCGGGTACCAACGTTTTGCGATGGAAAAGAAACAACCTGGCCTCACGCATTCATCAATCCGAACTATTTTCTCCTTTCAGAATCCAATGCACAAGTGCTATGCACCGGCCGAATTCAAGCGGTGCGATGCCGAGGACATCAAGCGCCAGTGGTGGTTCCTCCGGGACGGAGACTGCCGACGGTGGGATTTCCCAAACTCCAACTGCGTTCTGCCTGGACTGGCGTTCTTTGGTAACGCCGAGGACTGTCGCAACATGTGCGTCATCGGCACGGTCACGGAACGACACCCCGCTTGCCGGGACATGCCCGTCGAACACGTCTGCACACCGATAGACATGCACTACTCTGTGTACGCTGTTCTTAAGGGTAACAACAGGTGAGGGCTATGCATTTTACAGCGGAGCTGTTAAGGGCTAGTATACCCAGTATCGTGTCCGTCAGCAAACAAATGATGACACAAAACTCTGGACAGCTACCGCCATTTCTGAGCGACGGTGGCAACCAGACAACCGACTTGTCGGTGGTCTGGTTGCCGCCATCGCTCAAAGATGGCCGGCCATCTCTCCAACCTTTCCACTCAGGCTTGCCGACCTGCGGCTGGCCTTTACTTCATTCCCACCATAGTACAGCTTAGCTGGTCTTCGTTCTTCACCAGAGTGGCAAGGCTGAACGTTTTTGCAGTACTTACAACCCAAGGCGAGAAATGCCTACTCAGCAGACGGTGGACACCTGCGCCACGTCTGATTTGCGACAGGAGAGATCTACCGCGGATGCCCATAATGCTTTTCGCAGCCCAGTTGACAGGAGGCCGGCCCCTGAAGTGCTCTTTCTCACCCCATGCTTCGACGGTAGCGCCGCTAGCTCCGCTTTAAGATAGTAGGCGACGCTATCGTCAGCTACGTTTTCTACTCGAAATATATAATATATATATATATATATATATATATATATATATATATATATGTATATTCCGTGCGGTCGACGTCAACTTGAATCGTGGAACATGGTCGGAAACATTGTTTTTCCCCCTCCTTACATCTGGATTGTGTTCACGTTTTTATACAAACTTACAATTGTTCTTGGTTCTCCCTATATTGGTAATTAATTGTTCCATGCAGTAATGTCTCGCTCTTCTTTTTTTGTCGCCTCTACCGGGTGTGTTAGCTATGTGGCCGTTGACACGAGTGTCTACGAAAAAGTATATAGTTGGATTTGACTTGAGTGAAAGCGCAGTCAAAAGTCGAAGGTTAGAAGACAAGGAAATACATACATTCTGCGGGGAACGAAAAGAAGATAATAAAGGCGACTGACAACCGTGTGACGGGCGGGCGCGCGGCGCAATGCCGACTCTCCCGGAGATTGAGCACCGTTAGGGTCCATATTTGTTTCTGAGTCGCCACAGTACGTACTAAAGGGAGCCGTCACGGTGTACCTTCTGCGTCCAATTGGATAAGCCTAATATGCTCGAAGAAAGAGGAAGGAAGTAGCAACGACGCGCTTCCTGAGGTACTTGACTGACGACAAGGGCTTTTATTGGCGGCGCGTGCGAACTACAGGGGGCGCTTCTCTAGCTATCACCATCATTATTTGTAAAGTATCGGCTAGGAGAGAAATGAGACGCCGGAGCAGATTCCTCTAGAGTTCCTAGATAGGCTCCTCCCCCTTGGGGAGCCAGAGTTCCGCGCCTGGTTTCCACGCGCCGCCGCGCAGCTATTAGTTGAATCCGATCACGTGCGAAATAAAAATCCTGTGCTGTGCGGGAAAGCCTCCGCTGTGGCCGGTCCGCATCTCCGTTAGCCGCTAGGCGCTAACTCGCCAGTAGTCAACTGTGGCCATGATCTTTGCTTTTCATATGATGTTCTATATCATGCACCTTTTCTGAGATCCGTCATGGTATGGATGCAAAAATGTGTGCAATAAAGACCCACGAATACTTCTACTTCCAGCGACTGATGTAATCAGCGTATGAACACAATTTGGGAAAACAATGACCCCATAAAGAAAGCAATCAGACAAAATGGTCTGCTGTTCATTTGCGGTGCCGTTAGATGATAGAATCATGGTATCCCAGTTAGTCTCTTACATATTTTTTTCTTTTTTGTCTGGGGGGAAAGTTTGTTTTTAAGTGTTGATCAAATCGCATATTCTTCAAATAATAAAATAGGCAACCAGAGTTTTTTCTTTTTCTCTAAAGACTGGATTTACGGCATTTAACATTGTTTTAATTGCGATATTAAATTCAATATTAAATTACTCGCAAGATGCTCGACTGTTTGGGAACCGGAGGATTTTTGTGTGCTTTCGTTCTTGAGCTTTGGACAACTAGAGTTCTACAATTATTTTATAAGTTTTTCTTTTTCTTAACCAGATTTCGCTGCGCCACGGTGGACACATCGGAACCGAAGTGCCTCGCTGGTCCCAATCGCTTCCAGACATTAGAGCGTTGCCAGGAGACTTGCCTTTGAGAGTCGCCGCATTGTGCTAGCTGCAACAAGACCGGATGCTAACCACCTTTAACTGATCGGTCACAAATAAGAAGAACACAGCTGACCGGAGAGAACCTATAAAAATTGTGTGCTACCTGTCATTGGAATAATAGAGTTTTGTTCCCCGTGTATGAAATGACTTTTGTTAGCGCTCAGCGTGAATTCATGTTGCTGAAGCGTTCATCGCAACTGCCGTCTTTTTTTATGATATAATATGTATTTATCAGGGTTATTCTGACCCGCGAGGAGTGCCGGCGTGCCGCAGCTAAAGTAGAAAAGGGGCTGTTAAATAAATGTTGACGTCTTTTATACTCTGCTTAGCAATGTAAGTTCTCTGAAATAAACATTTGATTGATACGTTATTCAACTGATATTGTTTCGGAAGCCCTTAATTATGGCGGAAAATTTATAATTGTAAATAAGTACAGTCAGTGGCATTTTGTTGCCTATAGTTTATTGCAGGTATCTTTGAACACTAATCACACATTATATCCTAGAATCGATTCTCTTACGCAAAACTATGCGCACAGAAGCTTAAACATAATAGTAAGACCCAGTGAGTCATCTTTGGCCATTCGCTCGTTGCCTCGTGTGAAATAATGACAAGACAAATGATGGTGAACATAAAACCGAAAGCACAAATGTCAAAATGTCGTACAAACGGGTGTCAGCGAGAAAACCTCTATATACCGGTTGATTGACCGTACGAGTAATGTGTGTCTTGCTGTTGAGAAGACGTTGACATTCATCATCAGCTCGCCTGCATCTGAAATCATCATGCGTGTTGTCTCTCTCAGAGAACAAGGCTGTTTATGCGAGCAGCGCTGCATTAAATTTGCCAGTAAAGCTAAAAATGATTTCGCTAGATGAGAACACCATGAATCAGACACAACGCAGATATGCAAAACGATTCAATTTTATTACTCGATCGAAAAGTGATGAATGTACAAGTTTGGTATCGTGCCGGCAGGCGGACAGTACAAAAGTTATAAAGCTATTCTTGTCCCACAAGACTACTTGAAACATAAAAGGAAAAAAATAAATGCCCGCGCGCAACGTGTGCACCTCGTGTGTCCCAGAAAAAAAATGCATGATTCGTCGTTCCCTCTCCTGAGGAAGCTTTAAAGTTTTATCCAAGCAAAATATGAACCTTGTGAACCGCACAGTTCACGGAGCAATCTAACTAGGGTATAGTGATCTGCATTACTTTCACTACAGCCTTTTGTTATTTAATACCCTCATCTAGACGGCTGGCAATCGATTAACGTTTTTTGCTCTGTCTAAATTTTGGAAGTGATGAGACACTTTGTGGCCTATTGATGTTATGAACATATTCTAAAGTTATTTAGGCGTATATCGGCAAACAGGACAGATGGGTTGCAGAGGCGACTTCCATGGCCCAGAGGAAGTGTGGCTCTACGTCAGGTTACGTGTTCGCAAATCGAATTTGCAACAGCCAGTTAAACGTCGGAGCTATTTAAACCCACAGAAAAAGAAAGTGCACAATAACGCTTTTTTACCTGCAATGCAAAGGGTGTTTAAGGAACAAAGTAGGTGCATTTCTGTCTCTACCCGTTATTTAAATGAAAAAAGAAGAGGTACGGCTTTTCCGATTGGCAGCAAACTGGGCACGTGACCTTCTTATGTTATACTCTGTGCGCTTGCGACGACAGTTACCGGTATCAAAATGCTTGGTTATTAAAAACCATCGCCGAAACGAGAAGCGACGCGAGGATGAAGCGCTGTCTTGACTTGATGGTTGTGTTCATTTTGATGAAGCGATATCGTTCATAAGCTTTTATACGTGGTGAGGAGCTCACTGGCAAGACGTGTTGAGGGTGTAACTCACAGACTTGCTGTTTTCTGTTAAAACAAAAATACGCATCATCAGTTTTTGTGAGAAAGAACGGCATAACATGCAGACATTACCTAACAGATGCGGCAGGTAAATTGTGAGGACATTTGCGTGAGATTGTGAATAACGACATTTGCGGGGTTCTGATACCCTCCGAGTTGCCGGAATGTATAAGATTGACCAAGACCGTTTTGAATTCTTCCTAGATAAACATGCTGTGTAACATACGCTGTGCTTCAAATAGTTCCGACAACCGTTCAACGAAGAATGGGTAAAAACACAGGCGAGCTGGCGAAGAACTTCGATAGTAACCGGAGACATGGAACGATAAAAAAAGGACAAAACAACAAGTTACTACGGAAGGGGAATCGTTCAAAATTATGATATGATTTTGAAAGCTCCGAAACAAACTTGGCTTAAACTTTATCTAAACATTGATCTTATATAGTCTTTAGTTCTTGCGTGTAATCTTACGAGGTACATTGGATATAACATGCTAATTATATATGAGCACGAATCGCATAAATTAGGAAAGCAGTACAAAGTACCGAAAATAAGTCAGGCAGCTAAATATGGACAAAACTTTAGAATATAACATGGACAACATATTCCCCAATTTTTTGGTTAATATAGGTAGTAAAAATTCATAAATGTATCTTTGAAAAAAAAATACAATTCAAATAATGATTTGACGCGAGTAAACGTTCCGCGGATATAATGCCCAAATTTGGTTATTAGTGTGTAAATAAATGAAAAATAAAATAGCATTATATTGAATCCTCACCTTGCTCATAGTAGTCGTAAACTTTGACATTGGCAGGTTTGGCGTCCTCAACTTCAACGTCGCGGTTGACACGAATGTCGAAGCATTTTTCTGTAGAGGAGATCTGGAACAGTAGAAAAAAAGCCGGTGAGCTTGAACATGAGCTGAAACGCGCACGACAATGAGTAACTGGGCAAAGCACGCCTCGTATGTCTCGTGGCAACGTTGTCAACAAGTAGACTGGTCGGCCACGTGGCTTGTAATCCACAAATCCTATACTCAAAAGATTTGAAATCATTGATAGTCCATGACTGAATTATGTTTGACCTAGCAATCAATAAAATAATACAAGACCAGACAATACTTGCAGCTGCATTGGATCTGTATCAAAGAGTAATGTGGAAAATTATGTTTCCTGAGGACGCAGCCGACACTCATCTCCTGTCTTTCCCTTCCTGGTATTCCTAGCCGTGTCTATCTGAGGTGTCCCATCGTCCACCTCTTCTAACGTTTATATTTTTTATTGTTGTTTACAACACCTTTGACAACAGGCAAAAAGTGGTACCTTTTTTACGTCATGCCAAGCGACCCTCACACGCTTGCCAAAATTTGATTTAGATTATTTCAGAAGGAAAATCTGCATTCAAATATCTCAACTATGGCGTCGAACTATTTGTTTTTCATTTGAGTAGCCACTAGCTATACTCCATCTTAAATAGATCAAATAATCTAAGGACGTTAGGGACAACGCATAGATTGAAATTGCAACATAACAGCACCTTCACAAGTCATGTTGGAATTAGAAAATATCATTCATTTACCATAAACATGAAAAATGACAATACTTTCTGCTTTTAGCGTTACCGAATCGCGCGGCTTGATTGTGCTTTTCGCTGATTTTTTTGGTTGCTCTTAAACAAAATGGGAAAAAAAAACACTGCTTGTTTGGTTTAGTATAATTTCATAACTTACCTCTTCGAAGTATAGGTTCAGCTGGTTCTTTTCAAGTTCGTGCCTTTTGAGCGACACTCCTTCTTTGCGGTACAGCTAGAAATTACAAATAAAAACCTTAGAATCTCTATTTATAATTCAATCAATTGATGATTTTGATTAGAGCGACTGTATATTACATGTTATGAAGGAACAGCAGCTCCAATAGCAACTTTGGCTAGTTTGGGAACATGAAACAAATGCTACGATACCAGCCATTGATATTGAAAACACTGAAAATACGTAAAATTAACACAATGGTAGGAAAGCAAAATGAGTAGATAGATTAAAAAACGGCACACATAGTACAAATTAACGCAATCATATTATTAAAGCGGCAAAATATGCGTGATAAGCAAATGGGTGTCAATATGATGGGAGATATATCGTTCCACTGCGAATTATAATCAGATTAAAGGTATTGAAACTTCATAATGATGATTAAATAAATATCTAAATCGCACAGAAACAGAAGGTGCAAACAATTCTTTTTGTCACTAAGGCTGTTTATTATCAACCTTTAAGAAGATTATTATTGCATACACAAACTTATGTTCGCAAACAAACCAGTGCACACCTAGCGGTGCCAGGGGATGTGGACATGGATCAGAGTGCATTCAACCAACAAACCATTGACACACGATGCTATCGTTATACGCCTGAGAGCCCGCGATTCTATTCGCGCTGAAATTCCTGAGCGGACGTCTTCCCAGCGATGTCATTGTACCGCAGAGACCGCAGTAAGCTGAATAAGTCTCGTTAAACCACCAAATGTTGCGTAAATGGAGTGGGCTAAGTCGTTTAATCTGCATGAATGCGACAATATGAGTCAGAAAGCCTGATTTTCATTGTGGGATTCTGCTTGAGATATTAATGTGCGACGCAGCTTGTAGTGAAAAAAAAGCGTGAACAAGATATGCGGCGCTTGACGTCGAAACTAAGTGTTTGAAGCAGAATTTCACCATGTAAGTGAGGCATAACAATTGAGCTATGACCATCGGGTGAAATCTGTCAACTTCACGTTGTATCTACAGTTCACACCGATCACATTAACTTCAGACGCCCTTCAAGTTTACAAGTTTTGGGTGATCCACAATTCCTTCATATCAAAATTACTATGTCGACGGCACGTACACCGTCGTCTTAGTCAACGGACCCTCGACGTTAAACATGAGGATGATGCGATAGTAATCCGAGTAGTCCAGACGTCTTGACGGATTTCTATCATTCTGATAATATTAAAAAAAGTATACAACCAATATATGTGACTTTATTCTCGCAAAATGATCATCCACAAACATTAGCGATTCGATGGCGTCAAGTATCTTTTCTGCGGCGTTGATCCACTTCGTCGGACTGATCGGGCAATAAGAAAACAGATGAAAGCTGCTCTTGACACGATTCCCAGCTTTTTGGATGCTGCCCTTTTCAACGCAAGTTCGCGGTATTTTGAAAGAAATGCAGTCTTCTACTGGTTGCCACCCCTAACAACGTAGCAATGCCTAGCCCGAACTGTGTTTTTTGCTCACACTCCAGAACGGAAGTTCACCGAAGAGCCACCGGCTCAGAGTGACGCACAGGATGTGAGTTGGTTTGCAACAACAGATACAGATTGCTCAATACTCACAGAATACACATGATCTTCGTCCACTGTGAACCCGGAGACCAACTTCAATTCAACGACAGCCATATTTGATGGCTGTTCACCATCGAACCTGAAGAAAGCAGAACACGTTGGACCAAGAGCTTGAATTCACTTTGTTATTGCAGGGCTGCTGACAGTTCCCAAAATAAATCTGTAGTGCGAAGCGTATATAGGATTGCGCATTTTGAAAAAAAATAAATAGGACTTAAGTGTTTTCGACAGCATCATGCATTTAACTGATGCCAATGAACCACGTCAAGATGGCAAATGTGTGTTCTACGCCTAATGGACATCGTTCTTGGTGACACGAAGTACAAGTTTGCGATGGCCTACATGGATGACGCCGTTGTTTTTCCCCAGTTTCTCGAGGAATTCCTCGAACACACAGAACCACTAACACCTCTAACACGGAATCACTAACACCACTAACACCACTAACATCCCGAAAACACGAAACCACTAAGGATCCCTGTTTCCGGGGCCTACCTCTCGTGAAATTCGGGGATGTGCCTCAGGGTTTGTTTTTACCACACATTCAGTATTTTTTGTGTCATTTTATTGGCATTGGACAATTTATCAGGGTTTATTTGGGCTACTGTTGATGAGATCAGCATACAGAAGTGAGGTCCTCCAACTCCAGGGAAAAGAAGCGTGACTCGAATAAATAGAAAACTTCCCTGTACCGATAACATACGTGATTCCGAAGAAAGAATCGGCCTCGCGGACGTTCTCCCGGACTGTGTCTCCGGCGAACACAAAATAAGGCTGGATATACTTATTTTCATCCCACGAGGATAGGTTTTTCTGATCTCAGGACAGCTCCACTTTGGGGTTTACGGTTTTCCAGATTTTTATAAAACAGGCTCGGCGTTTAGCGGTATTTACTGACAACTAGGGCTGGGCAATTGATCGATTAACCTGCCAATTAATCGATATATGCTTTAATCGCGATTAATTTTTTTAACCGGTTAATCGGTGAAATTGTTTACGAACCAAAATGAAGTAAAAATTCAATGCTTTCATCATGCAGACGTGGAGGAGTATATCTGCATGAAGGGTTAAATTTAGGTATAATTTGAACCTAAAATAAAGTGTAGGGGCGATATTTGCAACTCAAGATTAGGTACAGAAGCTTAGACGAGTTCCGGCCACTTCAGTGCCGTGCGAGTGTCCGTTTAGTTCAGCAGAGAATATTGTGAACAATCAAGAGAGCCTTAGAGGTCCCTCTTGCGGGAGAAGATTAACGAACCTCTTTGCCTCATCAGTTGAAGTAATAATCTGTGAATGTGAATGCCTTTGGAACTGTTCTCACCTACACATCGAGGTTGATTGATCAAAATTCTATATTGCGCCGTTTATAACATATTCAGCAAAAGCAAAAAAAAGGAAGAAGTAATTTTTACTTTTAAAAATATGCATGGAAATCAACGAGACCGATTAATCGATTAATTAATCGATTAAAGGGTGGCGCTTAATTGGGTTAAAAATATTAATCGACGCCTAGCCCTACTGACAACACGGGACCCGAATAATAAGTAGAGTCACAAGGTTCAGCAATAGTTGACAAACGAGCGTGTTGGTGAGTTAGATACGAATGCTTCAAAGGTTAAAATCCGGTTTCCGTCCAAGTCCACGATGTTTTATCCTTTCAAGTATTCGTATAATGTTGAGGGATGGGCTAGTTGGAAGTGGTCAAACATAATGAAATAAAACAGCACAAAAAAGTACAAAAGAAAACGACAAGAGGGGAAAAACAGAGCGCTTACTCGCAACTATTTATTTTTACTGATAGGCAAGGAGACATAACCTCCTTTAATACCACCAAAATTTTCTTTCAATGCACAAAGAAAAATTAACACCTGAGGTGATTGAGGCATTCTACATCCACAGTAATGATGAAAAAGAAAAAAAAACTGCATTAGCACAGCGTCAGTGGCGTTGTCAAGGATCTGGGATTCCTGAAACTGACAATGATGGTCCAGCGCGTGCCGTAATGAGTAGGCATCATGGGCACAAAATTGTGCGTGTGAACGTGTGGAACAATGTGTGTTTTCTTCCTCCTTGTCTATCAGCAAAGCTTCATAACTACGAGTCAGTGCTCTGTCTTGTCCTCTTTGTCGCTTCCTTTTGTACGCTTTTGCGCTTTTTTATTTCGTTATCTTTAACAAGAGTAATAACTAATCATAAATTTACAAATTTATTCGAATTTTTCTAACATAGTGTGAGCAAATAAAAATAGAAAATTCCTTGTTAATCGTTCCTTGCGAAACAACGAAAAAACAAAAACCGAACGAATTTCAAGTGACTTGAATTCTAAAAGAAGAACTCTGAGTGACTTCAAATATTAATAAAGATAGCGACCACAAACGCTAAATGTTCGAAAACATTAAACAGAACTGAGCTCGATGGCACTGGAGGAAGTGCCGTTCTTCTGGATGATTTCCAGAATGGTTGGCTACGCACCGGCCATTTAGCTCTAGGCTTTTGGGTATTTAAGAGGGAGAGATGTCTGAAAACTTTACTTACCGCAAGCAAACCTTCACATCTGCGGTATTGCACTTGTTGGGCTCCTGTGTAGGCGTCACCGTCAGCTCAAATCCTTCGCTTTTGGGGGGCGTGTGGACGTTGTATTTCAAAGTCGTCTAAAAAGAAAAACAAAATCAGCATGCATCGCCTAGATTTATGAAGACTTCTCAGAGGCCGTTTTGCGGTGAGCTACAATATGCTAAATATTCCTACCATAAACTCTAATCTGTTCATAAATATTTCGTTCATATTCAACACCCACCGCAAGCTAACTGCGCAGTGCATATGATTTGACGAAATCATATTGCAGGTGCAGGACTCTCGAAGAATTTTAATTTGGCCTCACAAGAAATGCACCTAAAGTTTCGAAGACGAACGGCCCTTAGAGAGTATACCGCGTGATTTGCAAGGCTTTATTTGGCTCAAATATATGTATAGTAGCTTTAAAAAAATTGAGGATGAATAAATAAAAGTAATTTTAAAACGTTTAGTCTCAGTAAGCTCGAGGAGAAGTACTCATAATATTTCTTGGGAATGAAGATGAATTTAATTTCGCTGCATATAAAACGGCACACGACAGAACAGAAGACGACAAAACAGCACGCGACTATAACAGCACGCGACAAACGAGCACAACATAAAAGCGCAGACGTAAATTCGTTTTTTTTTTGCCGTAAAACAGAACATTAGCAGAACGAGCCTAAATGAAGTATTTTCTGTTAACGTGTTCAGCGGAACATCTGTATTGTCAACTAAATTACAAAAGCGCTAAGACAAGGGCAGACAGGACAGGACAGGACAGGCGCCTCTCCTGTCCACTTCTTCGTCTGTCCTTGTCTTAGCGCTTTTGTAATTTAAGATGTATAACCAACCAGCCCGCCAGAATATTTTGAATCTGTATTGCCGCTCCTTTTTACGATCTACCGTTAAGTGACTTTATATAATTACCTGTGCGTTTATATTTTATTACCTAGTTATTGCTTTTCGTGCATGTTGAGTGATGTAAATCCGTCCTACCGCAAGCCAGTGAGGCTACATTTCTTGGCGTCTTTTTAATGACAGATTGATGGTTAATTCGTTAAAGGGGTACTCCAACGATTCCGGAGATTTAGCATCGCGAAATTCAGAATACCTATTGAGAAATCAGCAAGTGAAAATGATTGCAAAACCAGTATTCAAATACCCCCGCGCGTTTTTGTGCCGTGACGTCATTGGCAGGCAGGCTTGAAGGTCGAGCGGGCATTCTGAACATTTAGTATGCCGAGCTTTTTGTTTCGTGCTGTTGCCCTGGTGATAGCTTACAAATCATTAATAAGATACCATGAAATCGCTTGTAATCAGTTGGGAAAAAAAGGTATGTTGATTGGGCTTTTCTCCCCTTTTTTCTCTTTTTGGAGTGCTATGATATGTGCTGTGTCATGTTTTATGTTTTTTTATCATGGCATGTTATTTTGTTATTTTCTTGACCTTTATGCAGTGCTATCCCATGTGCATTGTTATGTTTATGCTTTTCATATTGTTGCTTACATTTCGCAAGGTTTCCTTTCTCTGCCTACGTGTGTTCCACGCTGAGTGATGTGCGGGGGGGGGGGGGGGGGGGGAGGGATCGACGCCTCGTCAGGCATTTTTAATTGCCTCTTGCGACGGCTCCCTAGACAACTGTTTCATGCAGTTGTCTGAATAAAAAATATTCAATCTTGAAACTATTTCTGTCCGAGTACAGAGGGGTGCAGGAGTCGTGCAGTGGCGGCGCAGAACTAGTGCAGCCACCGCACTTGGACTGGCACTGTGATCGAATAGCGGAGCGGAAGGATCTTGTTGGATCTTGTTTCTTCACGCCACGTCGTATTACATAGATGAGACCATTCAAGTTACCTTAGTTTTAAAGTATGTAAACACAAGTATTTTTTGTGAATGTTTATTTATAAGAGTGTACTAAAAACGTTTTAAGCACGAAACGCTTTTCTGTTTGGACTTTTGACGGTTACCGTTCGCTAACTATCGTTCATAAGCGTTCTCGTCTTTCGACTGCGTACGTCACGATATAAGTTACATTCATTTGGTAATAGTAGATTAATCGTAATTCTTTCGAGTTTTGAGTTTTATAATAGGTTGGTTTGCAGCATAAGGATGATTTCGCGTCGGAAGCTAGAGCTGTCAGCGTGCGGGAGCGGTCCCTTCGAAGACGGAGGCCTGACGAGAGCTTCACTTTGGCCAAAACAGTTTCACTTTGACATCAAGTTGAAGCGTTTGTTTCGAGTCTCAAGAAAGAACCGCGTGGAACTACCAGGCCATACAATCCGGATTCTAGCGTGTTTTCTTTTTATGCCCGTTACAAGGCGGTTACAGGAACAACCGGACGAAGCCTGCAGTATTGTGCTCAGCTGTGGGGGCATCCGAATGCCAATGCACTAAAGCGCGACCTCTGCAATATATATCGGAGCCGTCAGTCTGCAACCAAGAGCAGCTGACGACGGGGGCCATCGAGAGTGTAAGACTTTTCCAGCGTCTTTTAAGCAGAATATCAACACTGTGAATACCCACATAGCATAAGAAAACAATTTAGATAAACCATGATTATAATGCAATTAAATGCAAAGGTGCAAGCGAGCTGGACAAGAATCACAAAATAATCCCTGGAGAAGGGAACAAGAGGGACAAAGGACGAACACAAATCTCCAAACACAGCTAGGTGACTGATGAGCGACCGAAAAAATCCGCCTGGTCACCCTTGTCTGGTCGTTAGAGCTCGGATGGCAGGCTGATAAAACCCTGGTTTGCTCTACTACACGTCTAACCTCTCGTTAGCTCAGTTGGTAGTGCGCTCCACCTCTAACGGAGAGGTCACGGTTCGATACCCGGACCGGCGGATTTTTCGGTCGCTCACCAGTCACCCAGCTGTGTTTGGAGATTTGTGTTTGTCCTTTGTCCCTCTTGTTCCCCTTCTCCAGAGATTATTTTCGTAGATAAACCAATCTTTCAACAGTTACTACAGGGAGCCAAACACGTGCGAGTAGTTGCGTAAGAGGCATTGAGAATATAATATTCGAGTTAATACCTACCCTTCGTTAGGATCTCGCTTCCGCGTCCACCATGGGTACATTATTTTCATTATTGAGAAGAGATGTAACCTCCCTTTTTGAGCATTATTGTTAGATATCGCGTACATTTGAGCAAGAGATCTGAGAGACGGCAGAGTGAGCAGAGACGGACGAGGAGTGTCGTCTGCTCTCGTCGTCTTCTTCTGCACGGACGCTGAACTGACTCCGGAGCTGGTGCATGGTTTTGAAGAACTTTGTCTGAACTCGTTCGGAACTGGGATGGATCGAACGCGCCAGTGCAGCGGCCGTGCAACTTCCGGTTGAATTGAATGCGCCAGTTCCTGCACTGCTCAACTAGTTCAGCCAGTTCAGGCGAATCGAACAGGACTAAAGTCAAGAGTCCAAAAAGTGAAGCCCTGCCTTCCGCTGACGTCACTTTTTCTTTGTTGCCAGTAGAGACTTTCACTTTGTAAAACATCGTGAGACCAAAATCGTAATATCAATACCTTCACTAAAATATTATTTTAGCCCAATATTTGGGTTACGAATTCAGCGATGTTTGCTGGTGTATTTAGAAACCTTGCAGACAAATAGGCGTCTATTACGAAATCGCCGGAGGATCCCTTTAACGTATTATACCACTGATCTTTACGGCTATTTGCTGGATCGTATTTTCCCAGCTTCGCCAATGCACAGAAATGTGGTCGGCCATCTTTTTGGTAAATTTATATTATCTCTAGGCATCAAAAGCAGTATGGCGGACAGCGTTAGAAAGTGCTTAAATTAAGCACGGGATGCTTATAATGTGTCCCACTACGAAAAAACAGCGTGCATTTACGTGCTTGCTGTTTTGTTGCTGGGCTGCTTTAACGTGTGTTCTTTTTAGCACGTGCTCTTCTGTCGCTCTGCCGTTTTGACGGCGTGCTGTCCTGTCGTGTGCCACGTGCTGTTTCGTCGCTGTCCTGTTTTTTCGCTGTACTATTTTGACGCGGTGCTGTTTTGACGCGTGCTGTATTGGCCATGCTGCTTTGCACGTGGTGTTTTGTGGCGTACTGTACTCTCGCTTTCCCATATAAGACATGTTGTTAGGCTGTTTGTCTTGTTTGGGAATTCAACTGTATAATTCATATGACCACCTCCATTACAATTTAGTTATTTGTAGAGTACATTCTAATACTACATTTCTGGGTAAAGTGAATACATATTTGGAAGTACGGTTTGATATTCTATGTGAAAAAAAATCTAAAATTACTACTCCTTACGCTAAACAATTTCGCGCTAGTGATAAGCCTTAAGGACCTATTTGTGCAACTTTTGTGTTTTCAAGTATAATAAATGTAATCATATTAATATTATAGAAACATTGGTGTCAATTTTTTTCGAGGTTGGAATTTGCCTTTGCCAGGAAGAAAGATCAAATGAGAAAATATACCACACCAATATTAATTAAGTTTAATATTTCTACACTGAAATTTCATGAGCTCGCCAGCACACCAACTGCAAAATATAGGGTGTTCCAAGTCACCAGGCTCGATCTAAAATGGACCGTATAAATCGACGCCTGCACGAGGCAATCTAAAATTTTCGTCAAACGTGTATTTTACAGGTCGGGTTTTTCTTGTCAAATTACAAAGCGTAGCTCTTTTTTTGTAAAAAAATAGGGCTTAGAAACTTGCTAGGGCCAACGGTGGGCGGCGACGCAGACGACCAAGTCGAGCAGCGGAACGGGTTTGGCGTTCGAATTGATAGATGACGCTACTTCCTTATCGAGAGTGCTCGCGACCACCGTGGTTTATTAAAATGAACATAATATTTTCGTAATGTACCTCTGGTTAAAAAATTAATGCGGACAATAAAAGCTAAGCTCGAATTAAAAAAAACGATTTTGCATAACGACTGCGCTTTTGCTGCCAACGGACATTGTCTGCTTGTCGTCTGCATTATTTCGCCGGTCGGCTACACCTTCGGACGCTGCTCCCGACGCCATCTATTGATACGCGCGCCAAACGCACCCCGCTATTCGACTCGGTCGTCCGCGTCGCCGTCCGCCGTTGACCCTGGCAAGTTTTTGGAGCTATGTTTTACAGAAAGGGAGCTACGCTTTGTAATGTTAGAAAACAAAGCCGACTTGTGAAATACACCTTTGACGAAAAATTTAGATTGCTACGTGCAGACGTTGATTTTTACGGTCCATTTTAGATCTCGCCTGGTGGCTTGGGACACCCTATACATCCAGAAAATGCTGCAAATAAAACGGCCAGACCACGCTAAAATCACAGGACATGCAGTAACAGAAATCACTAGTTTCAGTAGCGAGAGTCAGTAAGGAAGCGAATCGGTGCTTGCGTGGTTATATGACGGTGAGAAGTTTTTAAGAATGGTTGCTGTCATTGGCTTGGACAAGTCGGTTGCCTTTGATTTGCCAACAGCAGCCCATGATCTGTATCGATTAGTCTTACCGAGATTAAGGCACATCCAGATCCAGTAGTCTCTACTGCCAATTTGTTGGGCAGGTTGGTGACCTTCTTTTCTTGAATCACGAGCTTCGTGGGCTCCTTCAGGTCGTAAGATTCGTCCACATCGGTACCGGCGACTTTCACAGAGATGTCTACTGGATCTTTGCTCACGTGCGTAGCAAACGCAGAAAGTGCCTGGAGACCCAGAACTGTGTCCTGAAGTAAAAAAGAAAAAGATTATCAAACGTTTTACGGATTGACAAGGACTTAATTTTTGACGCGAAAAGACATCATCACCTGGATGTTCTTTATTCATTATAATAATAATAATAATAATAATATTTATTTGCATACAAAAATATCTGATCCTGGGTGGCGTGCACGGCTGTGCAGAAAGGTTAAAACCCGTACGCGAGTGCGCCTGCCAGCCTATTATCTACATTTCTAACGTTATCAGCACTGCTACTATAATAATTTTCAAATTAGAAGTTTTATATTCATGTTAATCATCTTAGTATAGAACATTCCCTAAAACTTGCAACAATATTTTACTTTCAGTATGTACCATATCGAGTTCTTACTGGGCGTTCATAACATATAGAGTCCCATTTTATTTGTTTTTTTGACGCAATCACAGTTGCAGGAAATATGAAAGAAATATAAGCTGGCTTTTGTTCTAAACCGATGCCACTTATAGACCGATCTCACAAGCCAGTTTGACTCCGCCACCGCTGCCGCGATGCATCGAGGGAGATATAATCTCTTTACACGTGCGACAACCACGCTGGAACTCTGCGCGTGCATAGAATGAGACGGCACGAGCCGTGTCGGGCATTTCCGCCTGTCTACTGTGAACTAAAGCTATGGCGGCCTCACGCATGCGCCGGAGACTTGGTGAGATCGGTCTAATCAAACGCGGCACTGTGATTGTCCGAATGCTGACTATTACATCCGCAAAGGATTGTTCTCATCGACGGGAATAAAAGTATTAAAAGAACTTCAATTTTGACAGTGTAGGCAGTGTTGGCTTCAGAGCGCAATGATTTCGAGCTTTCACCACGCTCATTTCAAACACCATCGAACTTTTAGTTGGCAAGGTGGCAAGGTAATGGCATCACGAGAGGGAGCCATAGCAGGGCGGCACCTAAACATGTTGCCACCATTAGAAAAAAAAAGTCTGCGCAATTCCTATTCAGAACGTGTCCACCATAGACCTTTCCAAAAAAGGGCTCCTGGCCGGTTTCATTTTCAGTATTTAATTTCATTTAATTCTATTAGAACTCAAAGTTACTTGAAAAGAGAATTACATGAGGGAGGACAAGAGGGCAAATTTGAACAACAGGCAAACCAAAGACAAAAAAGATGATTAATTAGGAACAAGAAGTATACAAATATAGACAACAAAAACTAAACATGGTAATTCATAACAATTTGGAGGTATGCCTTGCAAAGATCTCTGAGTTTATCGTGATTCGTTTCAGTTGTAATTAACAGAGGAAGGCAATTCCTGTGCTTAATGGCAAAAACCAGTGGATAGTTCTTAAATTTATTAGTCCTCGCGAATAATGGCTTAAAAATATAGGTTGCGTCCAAAGCGCATGAAAACGTGTGATGGCGGTTAAAAGTAAAGGTCACGAAAAGAGGAGAGGAAAATAATAGTTTGTGGAAGATGACAAGACTAAAGGGATTAGTTATTTCAGACAAGGGGAACAAATCGAGAGCAGATTTTTGTTTAGATACGCTGGACTCTCGAGAGTAATCATGTGATATGAAACGACTTGCCTAGTTTTGAACCGAATCTAGTTTGTTAATTAGAAAGGATTGATTATGCCAGGAAATAAAGTCAGAGTACTCCAATTTACATCTTACAAAAGTTTTGTAGGCAGTTAGTTTAGCATAACGTGGGGTGTCATCCACCAGAATGCAGCATCAAGCACTCCAGCATATATGTTAAATGCCAAGAAAAGCCAAGTAATTCTATTCCACTGAGCTGTGGTGGCCAATACATCGGCCAGACAGGACGATGCCTGAACGTTCGCCTTAGGGAACACTTTCTAGAAGTCAACAAGGCGACACCTGACTCTTCAGATTCAATTGTTGTGCACGCCCGCACCTGCCATGATTGCACCCCTAGCTCGGAAAACACTACAGTGCTTGGCTCACACAAGAACAAGTAAAAGCGAGAAATAGTTGAAGCATTTAAGATCACTAATGCCATAGACAATGTTTTAGAACCTTCGTTGTCGTCATCAATCAAAAATCTGAAATTCCGAGCGCCAAAGTTGTCATAGCAAAAGCCTCCTTCAATTTTCTTCTTTTTCTTAAAGTTAAATTCTGCTATTTTTACCCTCATCTTTCTCTAGCATCTTTTCTAGTATTTTTGTCTTCCTGAATTCCTCTCTGACCAAAGTGGTATTCGCAGTACGCTGGGCATCATCTAAATGTGTCGTTGTTCGTTGGAAAAATTGCGACTGTCCGCCCCTCCTCAATTTCAGCGTTTTTATTACTTTTTGTGGAACTATAGTGATGGGACCTACTATTGATATTCTGAAACATGGACGTGGACGCACGCTAATGTTACAGAGCGTTGTAAGACCGAGAAAAAGACTACCTTAAGTGTCTTATTACATTTATGATAATATTGGACGAATGAACTCGAGGGAAATACGTAATGATTTGCCTCCTGAAACGATTGACCATTATTTCAAAGCACTTACATTCTATTCCTGATGTGCAGCGTCATCATATAGAACAGCTTACGAAGGAACGTCGCATAGCACCAAGAGTACAATAAAGCTATTTTTGTTTTACACATTCTTGCAGCATATATCTTGAAGTTTACAGCCCCTGTCATGTGACAAAGTTTGCATAGGACAGACAGGTAGATGCGCAAGCGACCGAGCACCCGATCACTCTGTGTCCTTATCGAGCGCTTCATCGAGGTGCTTAGACGAACACTGTAATCAGTGTGCCTATACTACACATTTAAAAAAAAATTCAAAATACTGACTGAGCACCCAAATAAGACAGCTAGAAAAATGTACGATGTATTTGTTATTCGGCATTACGGTTTTGCTTGTATTAGCCTTGAATGAGTAACTCTTTCTGATGATGATTTTTCATTGTTCAATACGTCTCTCACAATTCTTTGACGGTGTTGCGCTATACAATTTAATGAGGCGATGCGCTGTCATTTTTCTTTGTTTCTTCTTCTTTCGTGTCAATGCGTTTTGATATAAAATAATATAACAGTAGAGAGTCAGCGTTGTTTGTGTGTCTTTTCAATATTATGTCCCTATGTCATACTTTGAACTGTTTTTTTCTTAATCTTTTCCTCGACTTGCCCGACTACACACGTTTCCCCTATCTATATAATGCTTTCGATCCGGTTCAGAAATCCACGATATGAAAGGTAAATATAAAGAGAGATGACTAGACCTGCGTGGAGGAAAATCCGCCCCGGCTGTTTCTTTGGGTAGCCATCCAGCGAACGATGGGCTGCGCTTTTCCTAGGTTCTCCTTGTCGCCAAGCTTCACGTACGTCAGCACCGCATAGGCAGCAGTCTCGATGTCAGCGGACGCAGACGATCCTTTTCTGGCAGCGTTGGACCAGTATGTCAAGCCACCTGCGGAGTATAACTCGTTCAAATTAGTGACAAGACAGCAGTGCATTCGAAAACAAATGTCGGCTTGTCAAATTACTAGACGAACAAAAAGTTAGTCGATGAGTTGATCCCACAGAAGGACGATCTCAAGAATTATGAAATATTAAATATAAGAAACCGATGTTCATTGCATGCTCCTGCGTGTGTACTTTCAAAGCGACTTAAGCCAACTTTTGACGAATAAATTCAAAGCGGAGCTTCGGACCTAATAAACAAATTTCAGAAAGCATTTTTCAAAAGAGAAGCATTGAAATAGAAATTGGAGCTAAGTGGGTGTCGCATTCGCAAAATAAGGGCCGCGTGCGTACCTTCTCGAATATCACAGAGCCGCAGTCATGTCTAGAGCGAAGACACGGTCTTCGATACAGACATGACAAATAGATATAAATGTGGTCCCATCTCAAACATGTGCCAAGCATGTTTACTTCACACAGATGTATATTAATACTGCCACGCGCGTCCCCGAGCGAGCGGGTGCGTTGCCGAGTGGTTACCGTGCTTGGCCTTCGCGCGGAGATCCCAGGTTCAATTCCTGGGGCTGTACGCGCCATTTATTTATTCTTTCAATTTAGCGTTCTCGCAAGTTCGAGAACCTTGTCGTCTGATCGAGGTACGAATGTTCTACGCGCCGAACGTTCTACGCCGAATGTTTCAGAAACCCACGCAGGGACATAAGGGACTCCGCATGAGCGAGGCGGAGCTACGCATGACGAGCTTCATGGGGCTGCATATATTCAGGCCCTCCTGATGGTTCTGCGTACAAAACCAAACATCTGTTACACGGTTCAACATATTGCCGCGTGCGTGGCAGAGTTGGCGACGCACGCGACTGCCACACGGTGGAAAGGGAAACGGTCTTTCTCCTTATCAATCATTGGTATTTTGGAAAGTTCCAGTTCATTCTCAGCTGTCATCGAGTGTTCTGGTTCAGGACGTTTTTAAATGTCGTGCGCGTATTAAAGCAGCGGCGAGGCCATTGGACGTCGTTGGTCATTATGGAGACGCGTTGAGTCGGCGCCCTGCAACGTACCTTTGTGGGTGGCAACCGCTTCCAACTTCTCCACGTAGTCCTTGGCTGAACTGTGACCGGCGAGGGCGGCTGCGTACGCGGAAACCGCCAGGTTGTGGGGACTCGGGTTCTTCTGCGCCGCGATGCAATTCAAGGCGGACTCGACGACCTTCGGTTCAGCGAGGCCTCCTTCCAGAAGGGCCACAAGGACGTACGCTGTGAGCGCGCCAGGTGCTGTTTCGTTCACCTTGCCCTGTAATTATAAAATTCATCTGTTGCAGACCCGACTGACATCAAATAAATGTAATATTCGAGTGCATCTGCTACCGATGGCACCTCGCATACTCCTAAAACCAGTAAGTAAATCTTTTTTGAAATTATGTACATAAACAAATACTTAATAGATATCGTCTATTGCGACAAAGCCAGATGGACAACCTGAAAAACACTAAACAGTATGACAGTATAGCAATGTTTATCGCTATACATGTCAGTCGAAATCTCCAGGTGGGCATGTCCTTCACCCAGCAGCCTACAATAAGGTTCTTTGGTTGAACCTTCTGGAATCGTCTACAGACCGAATGTAAACACGGAGGTTGCCAATGCGGGAACGCACGTAAGCCATTAACAACTTAGAATTGTAGAAGCAGAGAGAAGGAAAGAGAGTGGAATCCCAGATTCACCAGCTTTTCCTGAAGCATGACACTGGCGTTCCTTCGAGCGCGTCGGCAGAACGACTCTTTAGCGTCACCGGACATGCATTCTCAGTGAAGCGGGGAAATATAACTGATAAAAATTTCTAAAAGCAGCTATTCTGCTTAAAGGTAACCTGAGGAGGGTTATGAGATCGCCTAAATATCGCGATAACTCTCTGTTGACTCCAAGCATCCTAGAAATACCTAACTCATGGCGATACGCAGACGATGTTTCCATGAAAAAAGCAATCAAAGATCGTCGCAACACACTGATTTCATCTCCGGCGATGGCGGGAGCATGTTCCGAAACCAGGACCACTAAAAGTCAATAGCGAGCGAAGGATCCTCACGCCTCCGAGCCGGTGGAACCGCAGAGTGACATCTCGAATGCGCGCGGCTTGTTGCCCATACAGCCCGGACTACGATTCAACCCAGCGAGCGCGCTAAAGCGCTCGGAAGCTGATGACCGGACAGATCACTGCCGGAAATTCCCCCCCCCCCCTTTTCCGAAAGAACAAACAAACAGATAAGCTAGCTTGTTGCTTTGAGACGATTATTGTAGTTACCTCTCCGCGAAAAATTAACATCTTCGACAACTCTTACTTGCTTCTATCATATACAAAATCATACACATTTTGCAAAGGATGCGTTTGCAATCTCCATGAAATGCCTAGTTTTCATTGGTCATATGCCGTCCTGGCTGCCGGCACAATGATCCTCCCATCACCGGAGATAATCTCGATTTTTGTTGCTTTTTTAATAGAAATATCGGCTGCGCATCGTGATGATTGATGAATTTCTAGGACGCGTATAGCCCGCAGAAGAGTTGTCGCCATATTTAGGCGATATCAAAAACCTCCTCAGGGCTGCTTTAAATGCGACGACTATTATTGCAAAGAAAACAATAAACCATGAAACCAAAAGCAGTTGTGTTTTAGGTTGTCAAAGTAACCAGCAAACGTGACTCGCTACTTTTGATGTAAAGTAACACGTTCCTTTTGACAATCAGTAACGAGTACGTATTTAGATACATTTTGAGCGAGTAACGGGTAAAGGTATTTAGTTACTGTTTTGGGGTGATGTGTGCATGTCTGACCCATAATGTACCGCAAATTAGAATACTTTAAAGATTAAATGATTAAAATGCCTAATATCTTCTCTACAGTACTACTAATGTTTCTTTTGTATCCGTAATTGTCTAAATTAAATCTTTAGTATTAGTAGGAAAATGTTAAGCTTATATGTATGTCTAGAAAACAGTTGACTACGGCATAGCAGGGTTAGATGGTCTACTGCTATGCATACTACACAAATAACAAATTAGTGTAATGTTGGAAAAAAGTAACTTTAGAGGCCGATAACATCGTTTTTTGTTGTGCTTTTCAAACAGGGACATTAGGTTTGGGGTGTGTGCACATGTGTGTCATCTCTAGTGGAGAGTATAAACACCGGCTCCCTAACAAAATATCCTCACTAGAATGTAGTTTTCTTTGCTACCACCATCCTCGCATTCAGATTATACAAATGTCCTTCATCTTTCATCTTCGGTCAAAAGTAAAATTTTGGCAGAAATCTGTAATAAGTAACAGTGTTAGACCGTTCAATAATCGCTAACCCCATCTTATTTTGCTTACGTTCCCTATGCGATCCCAGCGCCTCACGCAAGCGCTCGATTCGAATAGTCAGAAGACAATGATAAATGTAGTCCAGTTAGATATAGCAGTCTATCTGTTGTGCGTAAAAGGTGGTTGCCTATAATAGACCCTTTGCAAATAGCCATCAAGCAAGATTTGTGGTCGCCATTTCTTGGACACGAAGCCTCTGATTCGTTCCGAGTCCTCGCCGAGCTTTGACGCAGCATTTGCTTCCAATACGAGCTGGGCCGAGTTCAATCCGAATGATGACGTCACCCTCATGTCTATTACGTGCGCAGTGTTCTGCGTGTCCAAACAGTGGCGGAATCGAACTATTGACGTAGCAGCTACTCGATGGCGCGGACGTTTCAAAGGTGTCTATAACATTTACGGCGCCTAACACCTCGTTTCGGACCATGACAAAAGGTCCCTTACGGTATGCAGGAAGATGCCTTCCACTTCCTCATTGATCAGTACGTTCGACTGGGCAATTTCCCACGCTGCATCTGCGCACGCGCAGTCCTAGCTTGTGTTGACGTCGAGTATTCTTGGTAGCGCTAACGTAGCGGTACCGGCGCTCAGTAATGGTGCAGAGCCATGGCTGTCCCTAGAATTTGAATTGCGACATGCCTCAACATTTTCCCCGATTCGTTTAATAAAAAACAACACAGACGTAATATCTGGTTAAAGATAGAGGGCCATCAGAGACGCTCTGTGGTTTTCCGATAGTTGCTATGAAGTATAGAACAATTACGGAAAACTTGCATTGAAGCTTAAAGACACTCACCCTAAGCCCAGAGCTGAGCACTCTTCCAACATTCTGGAAGCATCCGTTAGTCTTCTGTTTTGTGGTGACCCACTTGATGCTTTCTTTCAGGTTGGCGGCGTCAATGGGGACGTATTTCTCGGCCTGCTTAAAGGACTTGACAACGAAGGACGTGAGGAACATGCTGCCGGTTGAGTCGCTCGTTCCGAACGCGCTGTAGGATCCGTCTGGGTGCCTGTACTTCATCTGACGCTGGTAGCCTGAAATTTTAAAAAAGGGTGTAAGAATGTAGGACACGTCACTCAAAATGAGAATTGAACTATTGTCTGCTGCTTCATACTGCAGAAGACGCTCCTCCGAAATTTTTGCAGAAACTGTCACTTGATAAGAGCTCATCTATCTTTCCGGTGTCGAAATTCGACACCAAAAACATGCGGTCCTGTAGGCTTGTAGAGTAGCTTCGAATGAAATATTATATAAACCAGTGAATTGCCTAATTCGATATGTCGTTTCTTCCATGCCCTAGTCTCTTTCACAAGAAAAGAAATATGCAATGGTCAAGCTAGAGGCGTACTCTGTGACCAAAGGACTTCACTAAGCTTATTCGTTTGCATTTGTGGGCGTCAGAAAACTTACGTCCATAACAACCAGACAAATAATTATGTATTTTGCCGGTTGGTTCCCCACTTGCTCTTTATAGTCCGGAGCGCGGGTCTCTATATTCACGAGGGAGACTTGAATGGAGACGGAGTGGTCCCCGAAAATCTTGCATTTATAGCGAGGTGTCTATGTTAAAGAGGTATAAATTGACCAGACAGGGCTCTATATAGCTTAAATATGTGAAGAAAAAGGTTTCTGTTTGATTTTCTTTTATAAGAAAACCGAAAACTTGGTTTCTGCGGTCTTGTTTTCGCGCTTCGTGAACACTGTTTACTATTTTGGAGAGTAGCACCCACCAGTCTTGAGGTTCTCGACAGCCTTCTTCTCGATGTCCTCTTCGTGCTTTCCGGTCGCCTTCAGGTAGTCCAGGACGTAAACGTTTGGCGTGAACTTGATCATATTCTGCTCGCCGCAACCCGTCGGAACACGAACCAGGGAATCCAGGTTTTGAACGGCCGGCCCCATAATGTCGCCTGCAAATGTTTGAAAAAACATGCCGAAAAGCGAAAACTACCAAGAGACAGACTTGTCGTTAACTTGTGCCGCATCGTTCAGCCCCTTTGTACAAACACTTCGCGGAACACACCTAATAATATATTTAGATTACTCTCGTCCTTGACAACTTGAAAAACGCATCGCGTGGCTGATTATGATAAAAGCTCCTTCCTTCGTGCTTTGTTTGCGTTCTTATCGTCTTATGCCATGCTTTCATTGGCTGCGGAGCAAAAATGTGCTCCTCAGAACTCGACATACTCTGCAATACGTGGGCTGTCAGTGACTCTGAAAATTTATTAAACAAACCACTTTAAGTATTTCCACCTTACCTGTCAGACTGGATCGACGCGCGGGCCGCACCGTTTAAATACGAAGCACACTAGAAGTGTCCTAAACGTATAATTCAAGATTAAACAAAAAATACACATGAGGGGTAAAGGCAGCACAACCAGATCCCTCATGAAACATAAGATGTGGGCGCGTTGTCTTTCAACTATATTTTTTTTTCATCTTGACCCGCACCGCTACGCTCTTCGCCCATTTATACATGTATACTTCAGATATTGAAGCTATACTAAGATATAATTAAAGAGTAAATGTTTGCCTTGTAAAAAAAATATATTTTACTTTAAGAGCACTGCTTTTTACAAAGGGTTCTGTTAAGAACATAGCGGGCTTCAACAAGCCAGATGAATTTAACAGAACACGGAGATAACAACAGCACTGAAAGCTTAGGAATAACAGTAAGGCGGCAATTACTGCGGCCCTTATTGCTTTCTGACTTGTTCTTAGTGGTTTCAACAGAATATAACGTGATATTTTTGGGGTCATCCAGCAGTCAAGAAGTAAACGTTCTTCTGTTACCAAGATGTCCCTTAGTTTCCTTGCATAATTGAATGATTTTATTGAACTCTATGATCACTTCTTGTTAAAGGCTAACCAACCCACCTGTGACCGAAACGTATGCTCTCGCCGAACCTTCGACCAGATCATCGGGAAGAACCAAGTCAAACTCGTTCTTGCCATCGCCCTCGGTGACATCTTCCAAAAAAAAGACAAACATACGGGTGTCAGGTTAGGAACTCTTTAGGAAATGGTAAAATATTTTAATTTCGGTGTAAGGTTACATTTGCTTGCGCTTACCTTTGGGACAAACAAACACGCTCTTAGTTTCCTCTTTGGGGAACCCTTCAGCCTGTCAAACACAAAAAGAAATTCATAAATGTCCATCCGGTCGACATTGTGCACAGTCAATTTTTTGTTTAATTATGCAGATTTCTCCATTAAGTGCTTTGATGCTCTACTTTCCTCTTTTGGCTGCACCCTTCAAAGAACTGAGCATTAGCAGCCCTGGCTGATCAAAAATATGTACACATCTCAAGCGCCTGAGCAGAAACAAGCGTCAACGGCTTCTCTGTATACATTTTCATACATGTAAATGCATTTGTGTGGACGGCCCGAAGGCGATTTCCCATATTTTGACCGAGAATTCATGCGAGGATGCTCGTCGAAACAAAAGGCTTTTAGTCAGGCTTCGCTGGTGCACGTGCAGTGACATTAATGTTTCAGTATTTACATCAATGCAAACTTATCACATAAAAGTAGTTTCCATTCAATTAAATTAATACAAACGTATATATATTATCAAGCTGCCAGTCATATTTCCTTGCGCATAAATAACTCATGCAAACTTTATCTCACTTTTCCTAGAACTAACAATTAGCCGCACTAAAGTTATCTGTTTCCGTGTGGAATTCCCTCCCAGATGATATTGTAACCTTACGGGACCCTACCAATTTTCGAAATGCTTTCATTGGCTTGTTTGAAATGTAACAACCTGACGATTTCGTTTTCTGCATTTTTTGTATTAGTTAACATGTATTTTGATGTTTCATCCCCCCCCCCCCCCCACACACACTCATTTAAAGCAGTCTGAGGGCAATTTAGGTCAGCGCGAAATGCATAAAATAAAATGAATGAAATCGGGGTCAACAATTATATTACCTCAATAATAAGCGGGCGGGTGACTGCGTCCCTCGCGACCACCTTTTCCACCTTCTGGTCACCGCAGACAGTGTCACTGGTTGATCCCGCAGCCGACACCGTGAAGTTCACTTCTCCGATTGTTTTCGGGCGCACGAGGAACTTGTGGGTGAGACTCTTGCTGCCGCACACGCAGAGCGTGGTGGATGCGCTGTCCTGAATCGTGTAGTCTTCGCTTTCGGCGAGTGCGAGACCGATCTGAGGAGAAACGATGCGAAATAATTCGTCTATTTTGGGAACGGTCTACGTCGAACAGGCGGGCGCCACGCGTTATATACACCAGTCATCTCGGGTTCTACACAGCTTTATTATGCTGCCGTTGTCATCTTGAACGGCGGAAATTCCTGTATGGGCGAAAACGTCGTTTTAGTTTTGTCACGTCATTCGAAACTATTTACTTTTTTGAAGCTTTCAAGTTTAATCGTCAAACGTTCTTCTTTTTAACTCGCGTTTATTTTTTCATGATTTCCAGTTTGAAAATTATTTACTGTTTTTCGTTGGCCATCTATAACCTATTATTAAACCACGTGTTTTACGACAAGAGTAAAGGAAGATATTGACGGTATTTTTCATGCATTACGGACTAGGTAAAAAAAGAAAAAAAAACATTGAATGCTTTACTAATTTGGTATGTCGAGGTGCATTTTATGGCCAAGGAAACATAATATAACGAGTTAATTCTCACAGTAAGTCGGTTAAATATTTAAAATATGTTAATTACCCTTTTTAAATTCGTGTAAATATACCAGCTTGAACTTTAGAATTATACTTGAAAACGAAGAAAGGATAGGAGAGGACTAACAGCTGTTTGTATTCTCCTGTTTTTCCTTAATTCGTGTTAAAGTACAATTCTAAAGTTCAAGCTGTCATATCTTCCAGTATGTACCAACAAGCTCAACTCGTAACCGTTACCTTTTTTATAATGTAAAAATCAAGAAATGGCTTAAATTAGAAACTTGTTGATACTGATCCAAAACCGCACTAAACCAGTCAATGTTACAAAGATTTTCAGTGCACGGGAATTGATAGCTCGTTTCATTTACCACTCCTGCAAAGAGGTACAAGTCTGGCAGTGAAACAACGCGCAGGATAAGAGACAGAAAAATCATACGGTCGCGTTTTGGCACCGACAGCCTTGCACCTGTTGCCCGAGTGATAAATTAAGCTCACGACAACACTTCCCACGCTCTCTAAGTCTGGTTTTCAATGATGCTCAGCAAGCTTATAATTGGAAGCATTCCTGATTTCCTAATTAAACTGTGAATGAACAAATTCAGTTAATTATTCTAATTATCGCGACTGTTTTCTACGTATTTTATGTCTCCATGGCCGTATAACGCACCGGCGCAGACCTTATTAGTGTAGGTTTCACGGCTTATTAAACAGAATATGTAAAGTCTAAAGAAATCATCCTCCATAGCTATACATTGACAGATATTGAACCACATACTTCCATCAACAATATCACCTTGGCAATTGGAGCCGGATCTTCTGACCCGGCTCCCCTTCCTCGAGCCCTTCCCTCCACGCAGGTTTTTGACGTGCTCAAATTTCTCCGGATATAAATATATGTCGCGTGAATACACCCTTAGTGACAAGTTTTCAGCCATGAGGGGTGGATGGGCAATGTGGGTTCATGCGTTTGCGTTAACGGTCTCTCGTTTTGTACGCGGACGCTTTATAGTGTGGAGTTGTTTTGAGCAGTACTTACGGGGAGGCACTTTTCGAGGTAGTTGAAGACGGAGACCTTGACGGGCACGAGTTCGCCACGTACCACGGAGTACGGCAGCGAGAAAGAGGCGAAAAATGGCTGGAACGCCTTGATTTTCGCCGGGTCCGAGACGCCAACGCCGTCCTGAGAGTTGATGCACACGGTGCTTCCGACCCACTCAGTGATCGTGTGGGGAATCTTCTCCTTGAAGGACAATTGACCGTTCTCGCTGAAAGAGGTTCAGACGTTTAATATCCGATAGTGTCTGTGAGGAACGAGTTGTTTAGCAGGACGGTTGGTTAACACCTTCCAGATCTTAATTGTAAGATGTTTAATTGCAAGATGAAACTTGCGTTCAAAACCTGCTGCTGCCTTAAACCCTCAAAAAACTTATGTACCCAAGTTACTCTTAAGCATTGTTTCTGAAAGTGGTTTTCTAGAAATCGAGGCATCACATCGCACCCTGGAAATTTCTTAGCGCCATAAAGCATTCTGACATTCCTGTTCCCTAGTAAAGTATACGCCAGTTTTAGCTCTATGTATTTTTATTGAGTGTCATCCCCTTCTGTACAATTATGTGCCAAATGCTCCCTAGGTCTGATAAATTGCGTACTACTTTACCGCTTCAATGTCAAGACCTGAGAGGTCACTTTGCTATAAGTAAAATATATAGGCGTTCCTCAAGATAAAACAGTGAGAGTTCGTACTGTAAAACAGAGGTAGTCCAATTACTGCAATCGGAGCAGCACGTCCAATGACTAGCTAATCATTCGCTTCATCTTACGTCGACGCCCACGCGACGCTACAACGTAACGGGACCAATCAATCAGCGTCAAAAGCGTACGTCACTAGGCGTTTTCTGTTTATGGTTGAATCAGAAACAACCGACCACCTATAGACACATGACGATGATTCACTTTTGACGCTTGATGATTTGTTCCATAAGCTGGTAGCGCTAACGGCATCTAGACTTACGGTAAAACGCAGCATAGCAACAGAAAAAGGAGTCAAATCAAGGATTCTACGATTCTATAAAAAATGTTCTCGATTCTAGTATTGTTATACTAAGGAATTAAGTCGGGCGTCCACAGTTCGATTGCTTTCACATTATAATATTCACCTTCCTTAATTAATCGCAGTTGTCTTCTCTTGAAAGTATACGATACCTAAATAGTGACATTTACACAAAAAGTATGTGAGAGAAAATATATTGTCACTGATCATATGTGCATTGAGTTTTTGAGCTATACCGATCTGTGGAACTCGACATTCTGTGGACGCGTTTTCCTAGATCGGTGTGATTGGCCCTTCGAGTGCTTTACGCGGAAATAGATGTTCAAGTGCTTTAAGGTTCAGTTTCGCTGGCCGACAAAAACATGCGAATTGTGCATCGGCAAAACTAATTAATTGTTTATACGTTTATTTAGTTCTGTTCTCACACACAAAGCATTTAGCTCACAGACTCAGCATAAAACATTTTATGTTGTGTCATCGGTAAGAAGACTTTCGAGCAATATAGTACGAGCGATTCATTAGGCAAGAAGAGAAGATTGATCTATGCTACGTCTCACCGAACTTTGAAAACGGCGAAGGGTGCGGTCGCAGTGAACTAACCAGAGCGTCGGATGCACACACGTGCATTTATCTGAGACGTGGCGCGCAATTGTGTCAAACCCACGGGTTGTAGGGTAAGGAGAGCCGTATTTGAACAAGGGGAGAAATGCGACGCCTCAGACACTGAAAAGAGGGTTCGGGTAAAAGGGCACATTTTCGTTCTTCTTTTTCCTAACTGCTTGGGTTACGTATCGCCCCTATAAATTTCGATGAGGGCTGTCACAAGGTTCGCCTCCGTCACTCTGATGGTCTTGAAGGGGCGATGGCGTTCGTTCTTTGCTGAGTAACGGTGAAATAAAGTAGAGTAGCCTCAGCTTCTTTATGACATGCGTAAAAGCCATCTTGGCACCATTTTCATCGTCTTTATAACGTTTGATGTCGGCCGCCGTGGTTAGCTTTGGGACGCATCCTCGGGGACGCGTTTTCCTCGCAACTTACTCGAGTTCCTTGAGGTCCCACAGCCACGTCTCCGGGAAGTAGTTTCGCACCTCGACGGCCGACTTTGCCGGGATCTCTCGGTTGACGGCAATGGCCTCCGGCAACGAATCCAGGGTTGCCACGCCCGGGGCACCACCTACAAGACTAACTCTATTGGCAAATGCGGGTGGCGCAGGAGGACCTGCCAGAGGGATTGGTGCGGGGTACCCTATGGTTCCGAAAGGAAAAAAAGCATGGCGCGTCAGTTTGACCTCTGGGGCCGCGCGCCCACGTGCCATTCGGAAAGATTGTCTGTCTTTCTTCCTTTGTTTTTAACGTCTTGTTTTAAATACGTTTATTGGCTGTCTGTGGGCTTGTTTATTTTGGGATGGTATCCCTGCTGAAAAGTGCTTTTGACTTGCTTCTCCGATTGGGTTGTTTATGTGCATCAAAGTGGCTACTTGGGCCGGTTGATTCACCTTGACGTTTAGTCACTGCAAACTTAAAAACGCAGGGCACGGCCAATCCTATGCATTTTATTAACACCCCGCAGACAATGAGACTGCGACATCAGCCGATAAGAGCTCCGGATAACCAATCAGGAAGCAAGGAATTGGAGAGTAATAGGCCCCCCTCTGTTTCTACAGATGTCAGTGACTCTCGTTTTGCTTTTCTCGTTTCTAGTCTTTTTTGGGGCGCTCGTGCCCAAAAACCCCAAAACACAGGTCGAGCATGATGGTAAATAAGTTTGCTTTTATTTAATTTTTTTACTAAAAATGACGGGCCTTCAAGTAAATGGTTGAACTACGTCCAGTTCAGGCATAGTCTTGAGGGTGCTAGAGCTTTACGGCGAATTATTTACTCGTAGTGAATAATCAATTACGCATTTTAATGACAATCTTTCGGAATCGCGCAGGGTGTGCACGCGGCACAATGCTTGGAGATACTAATGCCGCGGCAGAGGCCAACCACCAGGAGAGGGGGAAAGAGCGCAAGAGTGAGGCAGGTGCTGAAGGTTCTGAGATTATTGAATCGGCGAACCTTTGGGCCGGTTAGGTCGCGCATACATTGCGGTCTGCTGGCGGTATCGGGAGCCGCCGCGAGCTGTGAGGTACACGGGAGAGGCAATGTTAGATTTGGGTAAAAGAGCAAACGGTGGATCTCTAACCTTTAGATCTGAATCCAGCGGCAAGAAAATGTCTACTCCCTAGCGAAGCGGCAAAAGCAGAAGCAAAAAAAAGACAAGAAAACAAAACAAAGATAGTTCAATTAAGCTGTGGTCATAAAATTATTCAACAAAAGAAAAGCGCCAAATGAAACATAAAATTACAAATATTGGCAAATAAAAAAGGTACCTGAATACATAAAAAAGTAATAAAATTGTTTATTTCTTTTTGAAAATTAGCTTGCGACCTGCAACCATTGAACGTATATATTTCAGTGCGAGTGTGTGTCATTCGCTAGTGTATTGGCGCCATTGATGACGTGGATGGGCAGTACCCTACGACTGACTGATCGTTATATATTCTCCAAAATATATATGCTACATGCTAGGCAAAAATGGCGGCAGTGTGAGTTCAAAACTGCTTGAAGAAGCAGCAAGTGACCAACAACTTCGTCTGAAATGACAGTGAACACTCTTGGATTTTTGAATTTTTAATACTATTTCAATAAAACTAGGAAAAACTTCCCTACTCTGTCCCGAAGGGTGTGAGGTAAACTGTCCCGAAGGGTGTGAGGTAAACATGCTCGGCGTTTTGGACAAACAAAACAGGTAAGTTTGAGAGATTTATGCAGTCTTTAAACATGACCAAGAGGCTAATATGCTGCCTTGAACATTCCTTTTCTCAAACCACGAACGACAAATATTTGGGAGAAGCGTATTTTGTCCTTTGTTTTGCTGAGTATTGAACCTCTCTAAAAGTACACATTAGTGGGCAACAACATTTAATATGGAAAGTAGATGTGCTCATCATAAGGTTTTTTTGTGAATATCCGTCGCTGTGTCCTGTTGTTCCTTCTACTTCGTCCTCGTCTTTGCGCTGTTTTGTTTTTATCATGTCCACCTACCAACTAGCCCAAACTTCTACGTTAATCAAGAATATCCGTCATTTCGTCCTGTCAAAATGTCATTAAATAACATATTGGTCAAATGCAAAAGTTTTGTTGGGGAGGTTCTAATCTACGGTTGTTCGTTACAGATGACCAATGAAATTTACTTATCACTTAACTTTAGGCACTGTTCGAGTAAAAGTATCTGAATATTTGTTTATTAGTTTCCTAAATGGGATATGATGAACAGTTGAATTTCAAAGGCAAACATAATCCCTCTAATTTTTCATAGTTGATTGCTGTTGTGCTGAACAATAGCTCGGAATTAAAAACAGCGCGAAAAGACGAGGACCAGACAAAGAAGTCCGTTTCACATCTTTGTCTGGTTTTCGTCTTTTCGCGCTGTTTTTAATTCCGAAGTATGTACCAACTCACCCAAGCCTCAACTTTAGCTTGAACTATGGCATGGAGAAGGCGTCTTTTAAGAATATTTTATATGCAAGAACAATTGGCAACACAACGAAATTAATAAAATCTCTGGTTAAAGTTGAAAATGTTTGGGGTTCTGCTTTATTTTGCACCAACCTTAACTTTCAGTCAGCAACTTCATTTTGTGTTTAGGATTCTGCACTTCTTTATAATGTCTCGAATTGTCACACATATATTCTTCTGTTAAATCGTAATTCTCTAGGAGATAACGTGTCACAGGCTATTGCTGCTACAATCGTGGCAGTAACAGCCTGTGAACAAGCACCTTTGGTACTTATTGGTGAAAATGTACCGGGCGGTGCACGAACAAATATTGAGTGTGAACGAATAACACGCTTTCACAGGAAAGTTACAAATGTTGCAATCACTAAGAATATAAAAAGAAACATGTATCTGAAGCCAATTTCTATCTTTCAGAAGCTTGTAGGAATTAATTTATGCAGTTTAGCTCATGTGAAACACGAATGGTATATATACGGGGTGGGGGGGGGGAGTGGCAGTAAATATGTGTTTAAGCGAATAGCTCGGACCACGTGGAGCGAAAGCTTGCATCGTACGTCGTGCGGGCGTGTATCACTAATGCGTGATGCACGTTAAAGTCCCTAGGCTAGCGTGGGTAATGCACCGGTTGAGCATCGCTTCTAGCGTGTAGACACCAGACGCCGACTGGAGTGACTTTACGCTCTTTAAATAAACACATAAAACAGTTACTTTTACCATCGTGTCTAAAGTGATGCAGACCGAGTTGAAAAAAGGCTCATCCCCATTGTAACCGAGGCAGCATGTACACTGCTGCATAATATCTATAGACAGTCTTATCTCTTTAACGCATTAAAATAAAACCAAGCATTGGCTTTTTAAGTGTATCGTGGCGCAGTATAACCTTAAGGATTTCTGGAAGTTTAGAGAAATTTAAGGTTTGCGAAGATGTAATCGAGTAGAATCACCAACGTGAGGAGCTAGAGAAACAAAAACACAATTCACGGAATGATATGTTCGCCCCTGAAATGGTTTGCGAGACAGTTTGGATCCTGCAAAAAGTGTTGATTAGAAGGACCTCTCAGACATAATCAAGACTCCCATATATTTTCGTCTACCGCATATGGCACCTTTACAGGCCGCAGATTGCAAATGGTACGTTCTGAGCGTGTTTCTCGATACCGTAATTAGTGAAGGATGCATTGCCCTGATTGCGGGCAGTTGCATATGTAGAGGTATATGGGAAACGTTTGGATTACATAAAAAATATGTTGCTGCCAGCCCTGTGATCATGGTTCGGCAATTATTACCTTATGTCAATGAACGCATTTTAAAATAAGCTTAAGTTACACTGATAATATTCGCACGTGCTGTGAAAAGGTATCGAATATTTGAGAAGTGCCTTCCAGATGCAATTATCAGGAGAAACAACTGTAGTTGTTCCATTCTGTCAAGTTGTGTACAACACAGGTAGCAGCCCCAACTTTCGTTACTCAGAGCCCTTTCAATACAAGTCATCACATACCGTCTGTTTTAGCAAAGATTTTCAAAATCCCAAGAAATAAGATTGTTGTGGAAAAAATAACTAGTTATGGGGTTAAGCTGCCAGTCATGACGAACCTGAGATAACAAAAGCATACCAATTAGCTTATTAATTAACTAGAATGTACTAATTAACTTTTCATTAGCAAAAATCAAGAACTGGCGTAATTAAAAACTTGCTAATCATCATCGAAAACCTCAAAATGCACTCAATTTAGAAATGTATAAAACAAGTGTGTCTCTGTTCTTCTTCCACTTGACTTGAGTGTTTTCGCTCTGCTTTAATAAATTTTCAGCATGACCAAGCAATTAGTCCAACTACACACCTTGTTGCAGTTCCTTTCTTTATATTGGGCCCTTTGATGTGTTCTTCCAATCGACCCTATCACGGCATCCCCTACATCAACGCCATCGTCGCGGCGACGTGCAAGGCAAAACAATTCGGATACGCCGTGAGACATGGTATTCTCCCGCCTGAGGTAGACGCTCTTTTCGGGTTGATGGGCGCGTCGTCTCGACATGTCAAGCGCATGTGTACGATTCTACGCTTCGAGGCTTGGAGTTAGGATACTGCAGAATGGTCTAAAGGTCTTGTCTAAAGCGCAAGTTAGGCGACTGCAGGATGGACAAATGTCTGGTGCTATCGGACTTCGAGTGAAGAGCGTGTTGCGGAGAGTCTGGGGTGGCGGCGGACTTTTTGTGGAGCGTCTTCGTGCTTCACTGCCGAAGAAGATCAAGGAACACAAGGGAGGGGAGGAAGGGGAGGAGGGGGTGGTTAACATTGTGTTAATGGGTGGTGCTTCTGCTCCTGCTGCGGTCATGAACATTCTGAAGAAGGGTCCCAAGTATGCTACCAAGCCGTTGGTGTGGGCCTCCCGATGTGCCTACCTGGTGCGACAAGCGTCGAAAAAACGGCCCCGGAAAACAGGGAATGTTGCGTCCTGAAAGGTGTAGAAAGGTGTAGAAAGAACCGTGCGAAGGAAGAAGTGGAGGCGGTGATGTCCTTTTGTAGTGATTCACGGTCAAAGTTGCTGGTGTCTGACAAAAAGGCGGGTATTGCCATGGTACCTCAGGGGTTGTACTTTGAGACGGCCAGAAGGGCGATGGTAAATACTTTTAGGCGTTGTTGGTGGTTGAATAGAAACAGGTTAAGGCGCGTGCTGCGCAGTCCTGTGGTGACATGGGGCTCAATTCGCTAAGCAAGTCTGTGTCGGCAGCAAAATGTATTAGTCTGGAGGAGCTCTTCTCGATAAAGACCCACAAGGAGTCGATGCCATCGAGAGCCATCATCAGTCAAAACGGTTCCTGGCAGGTGCATGTGTCATGTTTTCTGCTGCGCCACCTGTCGTCACTTACGCTCCACGACACTTTTGTGGTTCGCAACTCGGAGGCCTTCATTGAACGCATTGACACGTTCGGGTTTTTGGCATTCTCGAGCTCCTTTGGAATTGCGAGTGATTCCTTCCTTGAGTTAATGCGTTTTTACCTTATGTCCACCTTTGTTACCTTTGAAGGCGATTGCTTTTTTTGGGGGGGCGGAAGAGAGGAATATGCATTCTGTCAAACGTGGCGCCTGTCCTCAGTGACATTTATTTAGGGAAGTGTGATAGGGCAATTGCTGAGAGGTTGGATGAACGGGTGGTTAACTAGCTTCGGTATGTTGATGACTACGTGATTGTGCTGAGATCCATTGAGAACTCAGAAGGAGAGAATGTGTTTTCCTAGATCTTGCATATCTTCACGGAATGTTCTCTGGGGCCAAAGTTCTTATTGTGAGACCTTGACTGAGGGTGCCCTACAATTTATGGACCTCAATCTGCGGAGTGAGCTCTCCCATTTCTGTTGGTTCTGTGAGACTAGGTCTAAGAAGGTACTCCTTGTGTATGCCTCCGAAAACTTTCAGCTTGTAAAGAGAGCCATTGTAGTGTCTAGTCTCCTCGCCGCCTTGTTAAAGTCGTTGCATCATAGGTGTGGCGACAGCCTTCTGATGCAGATCGAAATGATGTCCACTGCTGGCTTCTTTTGGAAGTTTTCCTGGTTGTGGAATTTTCGGTCAAGGTGTTTAGAGTGTGTTTTTGTTCTAAGGCAAGAGAAAGAAAAACTTCAAGAGCTGTTGTCTTTCCGTGTGTTCACAAGGTGTCCCACGGCATTAAAAAGGTTGCCAGTAGGTGCAACGTGTTTTCGACACCACCTAATTTGTATTAAACAAGGTGGACGCCCTGGAGCGCAATGTGAGGTCAACCACCGCAACTGGTATGTCGCCTGAGCTTGTGGCGTGGTGTACCTGATCTCTTTGTCCTGTGGCAGATTGTACGTTTGACAGAGAAGGAGGTGCGTGAATGTCCGTTCGAGGGAACACTCTTTCCTTGTGCTCCTCTCCGTCTGGCCACCTCGCGGTCCATTGTGATAGACGTACATGTTCTCCGCTATTTAATGACATTAAGATTGTATAATGGTGCAGAAGCAAGTCTGCCAGGAAAATCGAAGAGGCCTTTTTTATTCTAGCTATGACGCGGCCATGTGTGTAAGCGCTCCGTCAATAGCCCTAGCGAGTCACGAGGTTTTAATTTATTAAGAAGTCGGGCAAGTACGTGTAGGAGTGTGTCGGCATGATGGGGGAAGGGTGTGTTACCGGGTTTATTGTTTTTGTGTCTTTACTGTTGTTTAATGTTTACTTGTTCTACCGCACAGAAGTAAACATTTTTCAGTTTTAAGTCAGCACTGTTTCTGTGTTCCCTTCCACTGGTACTCCGTCTTTTTTTGCTCTTTTAACACCATTTCAACATGGCCAACCAACTAGCCCAACTATACACATTGTTGCAAGTACAGCATTTCACGGCATTTCGAAGAAAACGCTTAATTTGACACGTTTGTAGTTTTTGGTTTCCTATCGTTCCGCATCTTTGCGGACGCGGGCCTCGACCACGTGGGGCAGGGCCGCTGGCGCAAATATGAATCCCAATAGGAAAGCGAAACCTAGAAACGTGTCTAAATTTAGCGTTTACTCGTAGCGCCAAAAATGATCACGTGCTTTGTACTTTTTTGTTGATAGAAGTTGGTTTAGTGCTTGTTGATGATGTTCCGTAAGTTATTAATTGGAACCTTATGTTTACTTCTACTAATTAAGAGTGGTAATTATTAGTGAAGTAGTGCAAAGTAAACGGTCAGCTATAATGATAGGGACAAAACACAGACAGGGAGAAACAGAGACATACACAGCGGTGTGAATGCGTCTGTTTCTCCCTGTCTGTGTTTTGTAGCTATCGTTATAGCTGACTGTTTACTTTGCATTATGTATCAACTAGCTCAACTTCAGCCTGTAAAGTAGTGATTTGAGCTAGTTGGTACTTCAACACGAAAAAACAGCTCTCATAATAGAGATGAAGAGAAAAGGACAGGTAGAAAAGGAAGAGAAAAGAACAGGTAGACGGATGTTCTACCTGCCCTTTTTTCTTCCTCTGTGTTCTGTGCGATGTTTCATCATGGTAATTATTAAGTGTTAGGTAATGTTTTGCCAATCAGTCTACCTTTTGTGATTCCTGACGTCCGCAATGGCTAGAAGTTTGTTTTCGCAGAGAGTTGCTTTTCCTCAACCACTCCATTCTTAAGGATATTTGAAAGTCTTCGCTAAGATAGCCGATATACTTTTGCAGATTTGCAACTCCGGTGCGCCAGTGTTGACGTAAATCACTAAGGGAGTACAAAACCATTGTAACCATTTGAGTGAGCTGTGTCTTTGACACAACTGACAATTGGGTTGTAGGACTGAGCATGTCGTTCCGCCTAATATCGTGCTCAGTATCATGTCGTATATTTATTCTGTGATCATACGTTTTTGTTAGTCCTGTCAGTTGGCTACGTCCCTCCATATATCGCTGGAACTGCACCTTACACTGGTTTGCGAAAAAGACGCAGTACACTTTTTCATATCTAAATTCGTGCCAATAAGCTACATATACTGTTCATAAATTTCCCAAGCACCTGCGAGCACGGTGATGGCGTATGGTTAAATTTACTGCACGTGCTGGCAACCACATCAATAAGTGTTCTTAAGCAAAAAAGAACCATAATTACCCTTTAGACCATGCATTTGCCAAAGCCTTTTTAGTAACCTAATTTGACTCGGTAAGGCGAGCATGTTCACCACGTTTACCTACGTTCCCAGCACATTTTGATGGTGCATAGGAACTATTGCAAGAGGCCTATTGATCTTAGTGGGTAAGAATCTAGAACCCATTCAGCTATACTTGAAATTTGTTTCTTCCGAAGAAGGCTCTTTAGTAGCACAGGCCTTAATTGCAAGGCTTTAGGCACTTATCCGCATCCCGTCATAGATGTCAGTTCACACTTTGATGTCACGCGATGTGCTACATATAGCAAACAAATTGTGACGTCACATGACGTCACATGACCATATGACGTGCGTGTTATTTCACTTCAGCGAGGTAACGTCTAATGTCACAATATCCCAGCTGTGAAAGTGTGACTTCGTATCAGAAATTTATCTTTGCACCTTTGCCACATTTTGACCGGTCCTGAAGAATGATTCCATTCCATGTGAAGGAGAGTGCAGTGCCTCGGCTGTCGCTTCAGACCATTTGCAGCAACAAGCAATTTTTCCGTAATAGAGAAGCTTAAGACAGTGCATATCACGCATGGTTAAGATAAACGACAAAGCTTCTAGCAGGTGCCAAAGAAAAGGATCTCAGTGTTGGGGAGAAAAAGGTGCCAATACTAACCAGTGTACGTCGTGGAAGAGTACGAGACGCGCACTACTTGGTCGCCGCCACCAAAGGAAAGACGTGCAGGAAAAGGATGGCGGACATGCAGAAGTGTGGGAAAAAAGTTACGGGGAAAATAAATAGTTAGTGAACCAAAGCTGGTGCGTTTACGAGATTCAATTACTCAGTCTCACGGACGTACTTGCTGGAGCAGCCAGAGCGTACGGGGGTCTGTCGTAGATGGCTTTCCTGCAGGGCCTCGTTTCCAAAGTCAGATCGGACATCACAACCATTCCAGATTCCTGTAAATCAAAAAGGCAAAAATAAATGTGTAGCTTTATTCTACGGTTAGAGCCGGCAAATACAGAATGTGCAGCGCGTATTCAGCGGTGCTCAGCTCGCATGACGCAAACACGCTGTCGCGTGTCGCCGTGACGCTTTGTTGTCACGTAACGTCCCTGTGATACGTAACGAGCAACGTTCTGGTGTCACATGACGTCATGGTGCCACGTCATTGTGTCAGGGGACGACAATCACGCTGATGACGTCAGGTTAGAAGACCCGCAAATTTAGCGGGATATAAGTCTGCTAAATTTGGTGCGTGCGTGGTCATTGGTCTTTTGCCAATCACTTCAATTGATTTTTCCTGAGATCCCAATACCATACCCAACCTCACTAACAAGTTCCCCTAACTTTTCGCCCTCATAACTATACCTTTCCTTCCCCCTCCTCTACACCCCAGTACAGAGTAGCCAACCACAATCTACATTCGGATAAACCTTATGTCCTCTCAAAAAGGTTATAAACCTTTTTTTCATTTCGTTTCCATCTAAACCGCACCTAGTAGGTGTAAAGAGGCAGGTTTCCTGTCCACAGTCGCCGTATTCTCAGTGCTGACTTTTTATAAGGATTAAAGTTTACGAAAATAAACTTTATACGAAAATCTTGAAATTGTTGTTCGAAATGGTAAAGCAGAGTTCACGGTGAGCCAAAGCCTGCGAATTACGAAGGAATATCAAAGCTTAAGAGACGGTTTGCGCAGAAAATGCGAAGTATGCCGCAACAACGAGCAAGATGTGAAACATTCTCGGAATATGTGCGAAGATTACTTTTTTTTGTGTATGTAGTCAAGATTTTGAGCCTGTACTGGCATTGATGCATAAAAAGGACGGCACATAAGTGGCATTACTACGTCCAAAATCTACCAGAGTGACTAAATTGAAATGTTTCTGTGTAAGAATGTAGAGTGGACGATAATACAACTATAAAACCAAGAGTAAAGGCGCAATCAATACAATCTACCATTGGTGTTTCAGACGGAATAAATCAGCTGGTTTACTGGCAGTGTTTTGCTCAGGCAAGCGATATTGTACGTGTTGACTGAGTCCTCATGTTTAAATTGATCACGTTGCACTGTGCGACGAGTTAAGAATGGATATTCCAACGCCATAATTGAAGGATCTATATTTTAAATATAAAGGGGTATTCACAGTGGCACTGTTATTTGCATCAAGAAAGCAATTTTTGAAAAAACAAAACAGACTTTATAGTACATAAGTATTGTTGATGTAAAAAAGAATCACTAAAGAAAGTATTTAATTTAGTAAAACTAAATTAGCCTACAGCTTGCGAATGTTGCCACATCAATCAGTCATTCAATCGAATGTGTGCGCTGCAAATTCGATGCACCGTACTAACACATTGTTTCTTACATACCTGAAAATAGCATTCTTTTTACCATATAAGATTGGCCTTCTCCTCTATATGCAATTTAAGGGAAGGAGCCTATAATACTGATTAGATGTCCCCTTTTCGTTATGTAAGAAATAGCGAGCCAAAGAAACAGACAGGACGAGCAGTGTAGACTTACATCGAAGGCAGTGATGGAGTCCACATACTCAACGTTCGACGTTCGTGGTCCGTTCCAAATGGTGCGCTTGTATTGCTGTGGCTTCTTGGCCACTGAACAAAAATATAATGCCTTAGAGATCCACACGTTTTAAACACGTAATCAATAATGAGTTTGTTGATTCTTCAGAATTGTTGCGTAGTATATCTCACGAGACTTCATCTTTCACGTAGTGTACGCGGCAGTACCAATAAAGAAATATTAGTTTGAACTCTACAAATGTATTTGTATGCTTAGAAAATTGCTCTTTGGTTCCAATAAGTATTCTGCTAATGAAACAGCTGCCCTAAAATGAGGCATCAGCTTTCTACGAAAGAGAAGTGCGGTTCATGTTGAGAGCCTGACGTAGTGGAATATTCAATAACAAACAATTCTCAAACATTAGAGAACACTGCTTCCAATCTCTGCATTACTTATTGACTGAATACCAAAAGCTAATATTTATTTTTAATGAAAGCCAATAGTTCAATTAAGCGTTTTAAATGTGACTGTTATTCATGCCATCAGCATTTTGTTAGGCCTAATTTTCAATTAGAAACAACAGCTAAATATATCCCAGCTGATTCTTAAGGTAACGGGAACCAAAATTTAATAAAGGTACGCTGATAGAATACTGAAAAAGAACTGTAACCAAAAAGAAATAAAGGTAAGCTGATAAAATACTAATGAAGAAGTGGAGCCAGTCAATGCAGTCTCGCGCATACTCACGTTGTTTCCTGCAGTAATCATAGGACGCCTGCTTTGGCCATGTGTACCGACTGATGTCAAGGCGTTTAAGTATATCGTAGATCTGAAATCATCCCAAAGACGAAAGTAAAATTCGCTAATAAGCTTGAGATTACAGACACACATATTTTCACGGCAAAGTTTAAAATACCCTCTATACAAATTTATCACCCTCGACTGCAAACCGATTAAAGAACACTTCATAATCTACATATTGAAGCAAGGAGAAAGAAAATAACGGATAACACGCCTGCATATTTTTGCTTCCTGAAATAAAACTTTTAGCTTAGGCATATATATTAATATTTTCAAGTGATACGTTTCAGCCATGACCCTTTTAATTTTTAGATCACAAAGATCAGACTGTAAAAATAATTAGAGACCATTTTATTTATCTCCAAAGAAACACCTTCAACATTCGATTGCTTAATTTTTCTTTTTCTTTTTTGTGCGGCAGGGATCGCGTGTTTGTGTAATGAACATGCTTTAGACTAGGGGTTTCCAAACCCCGGACCGTGGGCCAGATTCGTCTCACGGAGGTCTTCCGACCACCCCGTGGCAAACCGCCGTCCTTCCGATGAAACCCGGCCGCAGCCGCGGCTCGCTTCCAGCAGGTGCGCTGCTATCGGCGCGAAACTAAGCTCGCGTAAAGAAATGGCGGAGCAACACGCACCGACCCCGTAAACTAAGGTACAAGATAACAGGGCATGGGAAGAAACTCAAAAACGTATTCTGGAATATCAATACTGAGTTAGATATAACTTAGAGCCAAGACAAAAATATTAAGACACATCTGCCTTTTATGTAATTTCGTTATGAAGATACGGATACATAAATACATGTTTTCTTCCGAACAATGGTAGGTACGGAAGGTGCAGTCCGTGGCGAATGCAAATGGCAATGTTTGTATTCTCCAAGGTCATGTCAGTTTACGCACCTCCCCTCATCTCAAAGGAGGACCCGTGGCTGAGTAGGCTAGCGCACACCAGCTTGGAACCCGAGGAGCGAAAGCTAGCGTGGCAGAACACAGGGTTCCTGGACTCATTCCTTACCCCTCGCCGCTTAAATCTTGATGAGCATCATACCAGTGTGCGGACGTGTATCACTACTGCGTGGTGCACGTTAACGACTTCACACTAGCGGTTTTACTGCACTGGCTATATTGCTCATCTACAGGTGATACCAGACTCCCTTTGGGGCTGATTAACTTCCGGCTGTATAAACATACGTACGACACAATTAATTTCATTTATCTCAAACTTTTTATCTATTCACAACCACCACCCCGAATGCCGCTAGAAAAATAGTGTCGCTCCCAGTGACCCACATCGGTACTAGAGACAAACAATGGCTTGCCATACTGAGAAAAGGCGTCTGCCCAAATTAGCCCAGTTCTGCCATTAAGATTTTTGTCAATTTGAGAAACACGTTCCCGACAAAACAGGGTTCTCAGAGGAGCTTAATATGCTATTCTTGCAAGTGAGTGTTCTTTGAACAAGTTCTTCTTGTTTGGGGCCTTTTTCTTCATTTTTTTCAATGTTGGTGAGTGGTACATACTACATAACCAGGCTTTCCCAGTATATGGTGTGCGGCGGGTGCATAATATAAACTTTGCGATACGTTGCACGAGAAAGGTGGTGTTCAGTTTACCATTAAGAACCCACAACCAACAACAAATGTAACGAGATTCCTAAACCTGGCAAAGTATCGCCGTACAAGCGATGCATCGCAAATGTATTTGACCACTAAAATACAGGTACATTTTTTAAAAGTATCTCGATACAGAGCTACAGATACTCGAAGGTATCTTTAAAATACTATCCCGATACCTTTGCATCGCAATGCTGCCCAGCACTGCCAAAAAACGAACCCACAGAAAACTCGTTTTTTCTTTCGGTATGTCCTCTCGCTATATTATTGACTGAAGATTATCCGCACCTGCATAACTATTCTTAATCCCTGTTTCTTATCAGTGAAAATTCGTGCGTTAAAATTAATGTGCGTTCCTCTTTATATTGTGCTTAAAGCCCTGTGTCGTATCTATTCCATGTTGCAAGCAACAGTTCTGTCATTCTCCTAAGTTTTGTGCCCTGTTGGAACATGCCAAATTTCTTATGGGCTTTGATTTCTGCCTGGTGAGTTCTCTTAGTCCCCATTATTGTGTAATGGCATCGTTTTTAGCTGAATACTAAATTTAAAAAAAACAATGTGTAGATATGTCTACCCACCTTATTTCTTCTTTTTGATATATTTACTGTGCTTTTCAAATTTACATTTATTAATAGCTTACTTAGGATTTTAGTTTTAGTTTTTCCGGACTTACATTCACCTATACCTTTTCCGGCCCTCGAAACAGTGACAGATTCCTGATCTGGTCCCCTTAGCGAAAATGTTTGGAGACCTCTGCTTCATGGCATGCATACCTTTTCTTTCGTAAGCTGATTGTCTTGCTTGAGAAGATGCACGCTTTTGTCAACAACGCCCACGCCGCAGTAGGAGTGAGGTGATCCGTTAAGGTGAATGGCGGCCGATGTGGCTGGTTGAACCGTGTCTGAACCAAAAGTCATGGTCACCTAAAATAAAGAAAGAAGATTGCCATAGATTAAAATAGACATTTGATTAGGTGGGATTTACATAGGAAAAAGATTTGAACAACACATTATTTTGAATACTTCAAGTTTATATTATGTTCTGTATAAGAAAGTCCTGCAGCGCGCGGCTCTGAAGAAGACCTTTATGCGTAAACCGCACTATGTCACACCAGCAGAAATTGTGGCAGCCTTACTTCACAATCAGTGCAAATTTCAGCATTCTATTTATTACCATTCATTTGTTTTTATACACCATATGATGTAGGGGTTTCAACAGCTATGCTGCGGGCAAGCTGTGTTTATGAAGAGAAATATTCAGTTTATCTTTATAAAAGGTAGACACAAAATACATTTTATTGTGTGTCTCACCTTCCTAGTTGGTTTTGTCTCTATGACAGAACTATTTAGATTGTATATATTTAATAGTATGTACGTAACTATTCGGTGCCCACAGTTCTAACACCTTTAGGGCGGTTTAACAAAACTGCATGTCACTTCCGGTGAAATGCAGTTTTTTCCCTCAAACTTTCCCATTAGTTTGCGTGCAGACGTTTCGTTATTAGCGCCGTGTTTAGTGTGTGTTACAAAGCCCAAGAATCGCGAGTGTCTCCGTCGACGACAGAACTCTAGTAAGTACGATTGGGTACGGCCGTGGCCTACGGAATCTACCTTGGCCATTTTGGCAACCGCCTGGTCGGAATATCTCTCTCCTACTATGAAGGTGGTCGGAAGTGGCCCGCACACACTGTATAAAGGTATGAATCTAATTTGTAACTTTAGGATACACCTTTTGTAAAACTTAGAGAGCCGTCCGCGACGTGTTAAGGAATGGCGGGAACTCAAGGTACAACCTAAATTCAAGGAACAGACGGTACAGGTGACAAAGTTGTGTCATGTAGGGGCAAACAGTAGCGCACAGGGCTTCCCCTCCCGGCGTTATTGTGGATTTTAGCAAGAAAGCCTTTTAAAAATTAATTCATTTTCGAAGAAAAATTCAGCAAGTAATATTGAATCTCGAGCAAAGTTGAATCCAATTAAAAAATTTTTCATGGCATGTGGACGTTCAATTTGTGTTAAAATTATTAGTGCCATGATATTTTTCCACATAAAGTGTGTTTTAGCTAGCCCGAAAGGCTGCTCTATACCAGAGCTGCTACGCTTGAGTGGATAGGAGTTTCGCCTCGTTTTTGTAAAACAGTGCCATAGCTACTTGTTCTCGCCGCCTAGTCCTTGTGTTAATGTGGCGTGGAAATCGATTTCTCCACATACCGCAAAACCCCAAGTGAACGCGCATCTACGGTGTAAAGATAAAAGGGGCAATCTATTTGAAATGGGAGTACCTTCGGGATTTCGTGGTAGTTAAAACTATGGAGCCTGGACCAGGGTCTCTAATTGGTGTCTTACCGTGTTCTCAAATGTAGTGCCACAATTTCTGTGCTATTACGTCATAAAAGTATAAATATAGTCTCTGCCACGATCCTTGCGGTTTAACAAGAGCGAAGATGGATGCGGCAGATGCCTATTATGCTGCAGGTGGCTTTCCAGCCTGGAGAGCCACCCACATTCTCGCGTACTTTTCACCGCAACTTCTACGACCAGCTGCCGGTGCTCTGCCATCTGACAGGATAAAACTGCGGCTCCTGTGACGTCATTTATTGCCACTTTAGACAACTTTCAATGGGCGTGTCGTATTGGAAGCGTAGGACAGGAAAGTGGCGCCATTGTTGGACTCATAGCAGAAGCATTTTGCATAGTACCGTTTGAGTAACAACTGATCAATCAGGCCTCGAACGCATAAAAGACGTTCAGAGCAAACATTGGCGCTAATATATCTTTTTTTACAGGAGACCTGGGCCGGCTTGCTAGAATAGCGTCTCAGCTGAGACTGGGGAAAGAAAGCACCGTAAAGGCTGTGACGCACGAGCGTCTTGAGACGCAGTTTGAGTCCCGCTCAGCTCGTGCCCTCTCCTTGGCAGTGCTTTCTTTCCCCCAGTCTCAGCTGAGACGCCGTGTTTAGCAAACCGGCCCTGAAAATTGAGAATTCAGACATCCTCCATGCGCTATTGAAAGCAGCCGCGATATCTCAATTGTAATACGACTACTCGATCCGTCAACGAGCGAATAGCATTCTGATAATGAGAGGAGCAAAAACGAAAGAAAAGTCTCATACACATTTTATTTATTACTGGCTCTGGTGTATGTTGCTCCTGTAGCGATTTCCGGACCGTCGAACCCACAAGCGCTTTGTAGAGGCATATTCCAGCGCCAATAAACGATGTAGATAGCGGTATGTAGCCATAGTTGCCATTTACAGCTGTTGGTGACGCGATTGAACCCGATCTCGGAGCAACTCCTGCTAGTCGGATGACATGAGGACACGTACAGAGGAGGAAATACGAGCAACGAATAGATTTTCAAACGTCAAGGTTCCAAACAGTAGCGAAATTGAGAAACACGGCCGCTGCAAAAAGCGGACGATGCCAAGGGGTTGGAGCAAGCGGCGCTTCACTATGCAACATAGAGCAGACGCTGTTGTTCGTGGTGCAGTCAATCAGCTACCGAGGTGAAGCGGCGCCCCCTTAACGTGCATTCGCAATAAGACGGAGAACACACCAGCAGTAGTCTCGTTCGAGCCAACATGTAGCTAAGAAGCATGCTACCACGAAACTAAGGTGGTCTTACGTTGTTCTGAAGGCACTTCTCGACTTCGAACTGCTCGGCGTCAGCGATGACCTCCCGTCTGGTCGGACGTAGAAGACGAGTACTTTGACCTGAGGCGCGTAGTTGAAATCTGGTGTCAGTTCGTACTCCAGGCTTCCGGTGGCGGCTTGCTCCTCGGCCACGTTGCTCGGCAATGTCTCGTTTCGCTCCTCTTCAACCAGGTACGTTTCGTCCATCTCAGTCACGACGGCCTGGTCGGCCTTGAAGGTCACCGGCACAACTGCGTCCTTGAGGATTTTGCCACGGGACATCACCTGTTGGAAAGCAAATGAGTTATTCGGCATGAGCTTATTGAACAAGATAAAATTGTTAGCTTCATTTGAATATTTTTCCATGTGTGAGCCCCTCGTGGTTTACAGAAACCGTTTTACTGGACTCGGTGTAGGGGCGAAATTCGGCGAAAAAAAGCTTTTCCATAGCTGTTTTGCGCGCGGTGTCTAGTCCGCATCCGGAGTTTAGTTTACACATTGTACATATTCCGCATATAAAAGCAAATATCCCGCTGAGCACACCATGAAAAATGTCTGCTTCATTAAAACGCAAAAAGGCTCGTATCTTACGTAAAGCACCATTATTGTTTTAACGTAGCATGTAATTAACAAATCCATTACGTCTCGTCATCATAAATGCATCCTAAAACAATTATTGTATAGTTAACACCTCTAGAAAATCCGCACCAAGTAAAATTTTAGCTTTTAAACATCCTCGAGCAGAGTTCAGTAAATACGGTAGCTATTTGCACATTCAGACGTCATAGTCCTTCATTTCCATTTGCTTGTAATAATATAGGGTGCCTTTTTTATTTAATTAAATATTTATTATCGTTACATTCTGGGTTACCAAATCTAATATTGTATAATTAGAGACATTTTAAGAAAAGGCAGGGCATGGCCACTACGACGTATATTGGATGTTTTCATCTCAACTCAAGGATATCATTAGGGTTGAAGTTTTATTTAAGAAATGTTTTGGCAGTATTCTTCAGGTGAAAGAGAACGTAATCAGAAAGCTTGGCGGATATTTTTTTTGTTTTTGTTCTGAAGTTAGTGGCCATTGAAGCGGCCGAGGCGAAAACTGACGTTTCTTCAGCCTGTCGGATCTGGCATGTTTGACCACTCGGTGTTTGAGACTTATCAAACTATTGCACTAGGAGTTTTTGGTGACAATTTCAAAATATTTTTCATTGTGCCCATCGACATAAAATACTACTATACCTTGGATTATTAGAAAAAAATGTAGAACTGTTTCTCTTTGATACGCGCTACATATTTAAGATGTTTTAATGAACTTGATATCATAAAAAAACCTAAACGTAGTTCTTTTCATTAATTATAACTTTAATATTGTATGTAAAAGCATTTGACACATAAATTTGAATTGACCAATGTTTAAAAAACTTCGCCAAATAGGGATCGATTCATTATAAAAAGAACCATTTTTATTTCTCTTATTTTTAATAGTAATAAGGTTTGATAGCGGTTACTAGAAAATATACACAAAAAGTGTTGTATACTGTTAGTTTGTCCTCCATTAAAGCTTGAATCTCGTGAGATGTTTGTTGTGAGTGCTCCTTCGTATGGGTGCTATAATAGCGAATTTTGTGGCATGGATATGATTGGTGACCTAATATTAACACTTACTTTAACATGCGGCGTGCAAATAAAAGCAATGGTGCATAATGCAGACTAAAAAAATCGGCATTTGTAAGTTTACTCGCACTAAACCCATAGGTCCTGCATAATCCGTGGCACATTTTCTTTGAAGCAGGCAGCACTTCCCCTCAGTCTTTCACTTCCGGCTGTGAGTTACAGGTGGTATAAGTTAGACGGCCACCTAGTGAACCACGCCATCAAACCGGCGCCGGTGTACCGTCAGTGTATCCAGCGGGCTTCAGAGGGCTCTCTGGGAAACGGCAAACACGGATTATCCCAAAACTGGGCATTTGGAGGTCAGTTTTGACGTCGGCGCTCCTCCTTCCCCTTCCTCCTCCTCCCGTGCACCCTATCTGACATGTTCTCATAAAAGGGATCTTGACGGCCTATTCGGTTCCCGTCTGTCTCAAGGAATCTTGAAGTTCTGGTGTTTACCCAATCTCCCTTCTAAGCTTCATGTACTTGAAAAGTGCACTCTCTCGTTTCCGGAAAGCCAGGAGCATTCATTTGTGCTAAGGCTTGCAAGTTCAATGCAGAGTGGCAAGTTTGCCCCAATCGCTAAATAAGGCACAAGATAAAAATTTATTACGCTCGCCAATTTCCGTAAAGTTTCAGGGCGTGGCCTCGGTTTCTTTAAGGAGGTTCCACCAGCTGAGGCCGCCGAGCACAAACCCCAAGGATGTGTGCAAGAGCTGCTACACAATGGTCTTCTGTCAGATTGAAGAACATCAGCAAGGGCAGAAATCATCGTCATCGAGCTCATCGTCACCAGAGTTGGCGCCAGCGGACACATCAATCGTTGACGAGAAAACCTGGTTCAAGGGATGGCGAAAGTAATCGGAGCTGTCAAAGTGCGACACCTCTCCCAGCGTAAGTCCGCGAAGACGTGCCGCCTATGTTAAACGGAAAGAATCCGGAGTGACCAAGGAGTTCCAGAAGAAAATGGGTCCTAAACTGAGCCTTGTGTACGGTGCACCTGTAGATCTGTGCAATCAAGGGTAATGTTCCTCATGCGAATAGTGGGTCAGCAACTTGCGTGTGGCTTATCTCAAACACAGGTCGCAAATAAGACGTTACCCCATGTTAACTTTGTCGCCCTCCGATCTCAAAAAAGATAGATATTTTTAGCAATCCCTGAGGCCACAAAACACGCTTTACAGGTAGAAAAAACAAAACTCAGATGAGAAATGACGATTTGCGACAGATGACCCATATGATGAACATCCAGTTGACGAACATGGCGTGGCTCTGCTCTAGCGTATTACACGTCAGGCGCTACGGACTGCTCAAGGCAAAGCCAACATCAGAAAAATGTTGTGCGGCTTTTCAGTTGACGGGAAGGAAGTTTACATCACGAAGCGGTTCATGACAAGATTGATTAGCAAAGCCTAGTCGAAATTCAAAGCAGCCCATCCCAAAGTGGCCCGCAGTTGTATAATTATGGTGTATTTCTGCGATCTGTCAAGCTTTACAACTCACTTGTTGAAGACTCACCGGTTTTATTTTGCGCAGGACAATTTTAACGCTGTTTTTGTTAACAAAACGCAAATAACACTGCCGTGATCTCTACCAACCAGTCACTTCTTCTGTCGACTGTGTGTTAAGATTTGCTGAAATTTATATATGTTGTTTTACTTTCGGTTTTTTCTATTTGGGTGTGTACGAAACTTTAGGTAACCATCTATGATATGTGTTTTATACACTGAATAATTAATATTGTTCCACTTCTCTGATAACGAGTCGAGCATAAGTTCTTAACATCGCGCTTAGTAACTAAATGCCCCATTAAATAAAATTCGATACCTCGAGCGTGTAAAAGGTAGTCCTCTAGAGTGAAAACAATTACTTAGCAATTGTAGGTTTTGGAAACTTTCGTAAATTGTGACTTACAAAAATATTCATTGCCTAGTATTGTTGTGTTTTTCTTTCACTGGTTCCTCCAGGGCTATGTTTAAGTTTAGCCCATGATATGTCCTTTTATTTGTCAAGCATTTTATGTATTGCATTATTTTGTGTTTTAGTAGTGTCGGATTCTGAGCAGTATTGTAACAACCTCATAAAAATATGTTTTTTATGGAATACACATTATTCCAGTCATATTTATGATTCGATTTGAAGGTAAGTATTGTTATTAGGTGTTTATTTATACCCATGCCACAATATTGGCCATAATAGCTCCCATACGAAGGCGCATTTACAACGCACATCTTATGAAATTCAAGCTTTAATTGCAGACATAAAACAGTATACTGCACTTTCTATTTATATTTTCTAATAAATCACTATTATACCTCACTACTAATAAAAAATGGAGGATATTAAAAATGAGATTTTCGGAAAATGGATCCCGAATTTGCAAGATATTTAAAACTCTGATGGATTGAAACATATGTAGCATTTATTTAATTTTACGTATATTATTTAATTTATAATGAATGGAAAAAACTACCTTCAAGATTTTTGGTGATATCAAGTTCATTCAAATATCACGAATAGGTAGCAGGTGAAAAGCGACGAACTTTACCAAGAAGTATAATAAAAAACGCAGGTCGACATTAAAAATATGTATATATTATAAATTATTAGAACAAAATTAATTTAGTACGCACAATGGAAACTATTTAGAAATAGTCAACACAAAGTCCCAATGCAGTAGACAGATAAGTGACAAAATAGAGAGTGGTCGAACATGCAATCTCCGAAAGGCTTAAGGAGCGTCCGTTTTCTCCTCTTCAGTGGCCAATAACTTGAAGAAAAAAAAAATCCGCCAAGCGTGCCGTGCACGCTCTTTTCATTCTAAGAATGCTGACAATACATATATTTTTATATCAAAATTAAGAACTCGACCCTAAAACCATGCCTGAGTTTAGATGAAAACACCTATTACCCAAAGCCCCAAAGCCTGGACCGAATCATAGTCCATTGTAACTCAAGAAGGTAGGGCGAGGATAAGATGGGCCGGGGAGGAGGAAGCAGACGGAACGCTGGAGAAGAAAGGGGGAAACCTCCTCCTTTCTTTAGCGTTCCGTCTGCTTCCTCCTCGCCGGCCCGTCTTATCCTCGCCCTACTTTCTTGAGTTGCAACGGACTATAGTAGAGAAAAACGCCAGAAAAACAGGAAGCAAGAAACGTGAAAATATTCAGTTACCTCCTGCGTTTTTCAAGCAGCCTGCCGTCATAATTGAAATACGAGTACAGTCGAGGCTCCGGTATATAAATATAAATGCATATTTTCGTATGAGTTGCCGCCTTGGCAGTGGACGTGAAAGACACGGAAATTAACCGGGTTTCAATCAGGCGTGTCTAGTTTTCATTTCATCATTTGTTGTTTCCTGGCAAAATTGCTGCAGTGCATTCTCATCGTTTGCGGTGTGTTCTAGTAAGAACCATCCCGAGTCTTGAGACTTTAGTTGGCGGGCTGGCAGGCGCACTCGCGTACGGGTTTTAACCTTTCTGCACAGCCGTGCACGCCACCCAGGATCAGATTTTTGTATGCAAATAAATATTATTATTATTATTATTATTTAGAACAGCAGACGTAGCACACTGCATCGAATAAGTCTTATGGTAGCTCTTGATCACGTTGTATCGCCGACGTTGGCGGCCGGGGCGACAGTTATTGTAATGTATTCTTTTGTGACAAGTTTTGTAAAAATTTCAGTTTTCTGAGTTGTCCATCATCTGTATCTCGTCATTCGCGCAAATATTCGATCGAGGTTCTCTGTTATGGTTTCTGCAGACTCATGCGAGACGCTGACGCACATTTTAGCTGAGAGAACAAGTTGACTGCACGCTATTTTGAGTAACAGATATTTGTGTAATAACACATGGGTTTCCAAGCTGGGTTCAATAGAAACTCGGGGTTCCTTCAGGGTACCACCATGGGCTTCCCGAGCTCGCAATATGTGTCGATCATCATTGCCCTTAAGAAAGGTGACTTTTACAAGTCTCAGCCACCCATTTATGGATACATATAGGCCATATACACTCTAGTGCTTCCATTAATGGTTTTAAAGTATGTAAGCTCCAGCACTCTTTTATCGGATAAGCAGAAAAACCGAGAGTGGTTCCTCGGTTGTCAGGCAAGGCAGATAGGGGTTTCTCGCGACTTAGAAGTCCGGGAATCCCTAGAATTGAGGTATTCACAGGGAATGAGGATGGACGGCATAGCAAGTTTCAGGTGATCTCCCGTAGTCGATATCTAGAAGGCTATTACCTGAAAGTGGAACTGAATTTCCTTGTCGGCTTCGGCGGTGTACCGAACGCGAATCGGATGCCTGCTGGTGCAGGACACGGGGACCTTGGACGGCTCGACCTGGATGAAGTTGTTGCTTGACGAGTACCAGGCTTGTAGGTAGAGGGTGCTCTTGGGCTGGTTGATCTTCACACCGTACGTGTCGTACTTGACGGTGTCGTAGTTCACGGCCACGGCCTGTAGATAGAGACGCTGCCATTGGAAAATTGGCGATTCACACATTAGCGCTTATTTTATATCGGCTCTATCAGGTTTTGATTCGTGATGTATATGTTTAACTTGCCAGCTTAAATTATTTCTGTCAAATATGGTGTACTGAGTGAATGTGGATATAGATCCAAGTCATCCTTCTATTCAACGCGAAAATTTTATATTTCGTAATTGGTACTATGCCCGTCTAATATAGTCTCACATACACGTAAACATGTTGTGTTTCGCATTGCTAGTTATGACATGGTCGCCATTTTGTTTTTTATTACTGCGATATCAGTTAGCAGGACACTTCGCCGATTTTGCGCCGTCGACCGCACTCCATATGGACGAGGTTCATTTTCGGCACTTCGCCAAATGGCGAAGTGCCGAATCGACGTTAGGCCGCTCGACACGACTTTGACGTCACGCCGCGCACCACGTCACCTAAACGATAACCATCCCTGGAGAAGGAGAGAAGGGAGGATAAAGTACCAACACGAACCTCCGAACACAACTAGGTGACTGTAGTTCGCTAAAAACATCCTCCTGGTCCCTGTATCGAGCCAGGGACCTTTCCATTTCCATAGGAGCGCTCAACCGACTGAGCTAACCAGGAGTTAGGACATCAGTAGGATAAACAGGATTAATCAACTGCCTGCAGTCCAAGATCAAAAAGGTGAACGTCCAGCATTTTAACGTTACTATGTTAATGCAAATATTGCAAAATTGCAGGCGAGCTGGATTTAATAAATGGCCGTTTATTCTGTCCTGCTTGCCTGCAACTTTGCATTAATAGTATTAACATGTCACCTGTTGCCTTGAGTCAGCTGACACCATGACGTGACATTTCCATGTCTGCACAGTGAAGACACGCGACTTACTGACGTCAGGTGGCCCCCTGAGTGACGTGATATCATAACGTCACGTGACACCGTGACGTTACGTTTCATTCAGACGCCATGTGACAATACATCGTCAGGTAACAATACGGCCATGACGGCCGTAAAAACATAAACATGAGACTGCTGATAATGGAACCAATAAAACCAAAGCCTTTTCTCTAATTATGACAGAAGGGTTCTTGGGCTATAAAAAGAACAAAGCTAGGTGGGTGCTAAGCCGGCGAAACCACAGGCGTCAAATTAGGTGGAGCTACACGCTTGAAACTTGAGAGTGCGATTTTGGAAGTGTCCTTCAGTAACCCCAATGCAATGTTAGTTTGCGTCCAGTAACTTTGCGTAAGAAGGTCAGGCAGCCACACCAACGAAAGGGAGCTGTTCATGCATACACATGCAGTTTCGTCATATTCTGTGTTTCAAACTGGAGCTCCTGATTTTCGGAGAGTTCTTCAATTACCACAAGGCAGTCCTCGTTTGTGCCCAATAAAATTGTATAACAGGTCCACAAAATCCTCTCTATTTAATACAATCTCATTGGTTCCAACACGCTATGGAATTATTTTCCGGTGTGTTACGCGGTTTAATACGGAACTCTTATGAAGACTCTATGGTGCGCGCTCGCACTTTTACCATTCATGCTGTCCATCTGCTTCGAAATGACATCTTAGCGGCTCCGAAGTCACACCTCAGCCGTCGCAATGTTCCACCTCACGGGTAGCGTAAGTGTGTATCAATTTTTGGCAGAAATTGATTGTAAGTTTTTTTCGAACATTTCGCAAGGCGAATGTTTTAGACTCCGGAAATATTGATATGTTTCGAAATCCTCCAGGAACGAATACGTTGGGTCGTTTTTCTGAGTGATTTGCATTATACGTTTTCTCATCCTATCTGTCAACCTAAAAGTCTCAAAACTTTTTCGTATGATCAGGGGCAGTTTATATGTTTTTGTTTGTAAAAAATCAGGTCGCAAAGCAACTCTCTCATCAACACTCTCAAAAAAATGTTTTTCTTAAGAGGTTCTTCGACACCCCAAGAGCTCTTTCAGCTCGTGAAGAACAGTTTTTTTCTACAGCACTATCGCCCCCTGGCGCACTTGAAAGGCAATGGACGGTGAAGAACCTTTCAGCATAAAAAATAGCTTAAAAGAAACTCCTTATATATTTTTCACGAATAACTCCGTTTTGGGGTGCTTAAAGTAACTTTTTAGGGTGCGAAATATGAACACACCGAAGAACCCCTAAAAGTTATTTTGCGACCAGATTTTTTTGAGACAGTGTGTCTACCGTGGAACAACGCGTGAAAAAAGATTCACTTCTTGTGTTATTTTATGTATGGCGATAAAAAAAAACAAAAAAAAAAACAGGAGAGGCTTTTATCAACCTGGGCCACGAAACATTCTGGGATTTAGGAGCCCTCGCTATCTCGGTGGTGAACTATTTCTCGCATCAGTAAAAAGTAATTGACGCTTTATGATCTCAATGAGACACAACGCACATATTTTGTCACTTGTCTATATTCATGTTAAATGGTAGTTTTGTGGTTGCTGCAGTAGAAATATCGTGTCTGGGACAGCATCTCATCAGCTGCATTCTATGACAGTTATTTTGTGATTTTTCTCAGTATTCTCGACTTAATCTACGAAAACGCTTACAAGAAATTCCGCACCTTGTTTCCAGAAACTTTTCTACGCCTTCGTGGCATTTCTTTTGTTTGAGAAAGCCGTAATGATAGAGTTTCACTTTCTTATGTTTATGACTATGCTGCTGAGAAGAAAGATAGCCTTTGTGGCCTTTGTTGTCTTTGTGGAATTACGTTTTCTTCGATAGAAATGGACCTGTGCCATATTTCGTATTATTCAATCTTCGATGAGTGGGCAGCTTCGAAAAATAATATAAATAAAGTTGATCCCAACTATTGGTCAGTGCTGTGTTGGAACTAGAAAATGTGGGTTATGTGGTAAATATTTACGTGGAATTCTTAAAAATAGACTTCTTTTAGTTAGAGCTTTATTTTCTTTTAGTTACTAGTAAATAAATAAGCTATAATATATCTATTTTTTCATCAAGAAATTACTCTCCACGAAATGACAAAGTCTAATTTAGAAGTTTAAAGGAGCTGTGCAACAGTTTCAGTGCTTTGCTTAACTAATGTGGGAGTTGGTGTCTCGACCTTTCTGAAATAAAGAACAAAAAAACCGCTTTTGCCTGCATGTCCTAGTTCTTATTTTAAAAATGGACAAAGATTGAGGTTTTTGGCGCCTCTCAACTCCTTCACTAACTTCCGAGTCACGTGCGCTGCGACGTCAATGGGGAAGGCGCGGGGTTCCGGTGAAGCTCTCTCTTTAGAGCCATCAGTGAGCAGCGAGAACTCATCCGCTCGCGACCGCGTGACCACGTGCTGGCGGGCGCAGCGGCGCAGCGCGAACAATATGGTGAAAGGAGGAAAGTCTCATCCGGGTCCGGCCATACCCGTCCGGCCCTGTCCTCCGGCTTCTGGCGGCTGTTCCGCTGCTGACGGTTTTGTGGACCTAGCATAGATGGCGCCACTGAACCTCCGTATAATCAAAGTTTTGTCGATAATACCAGGTTTTTGACACATTTATATTTATGTTGGAACGACAAGATTTATAGAAAAGTTACCTTTCATCAAGCAGGTATTCGCACAACTTGCTATCTTTCTACAAGATTCCCCATTGACGTCATGCCGAGTGTTTCTCATGGCCGCCGCTCCCGGCTGCAGGTCGAGGAATATTCCAATTTTTGCCTCGCGATTACGCGGCGGAATCGCAACATTTCGAAGGAAGGAGGTGTGTTTTATGTCCTTTGTGACAAGGTGAACAATGTCAAAAGTAGAAAACGCCAATTTTTTCAACGTTAAAATCGTTGCACAGCTCCCTTAAGTGGCCAAACAAAAGACGGGCATCTGGCACGTCGCAGTGGAGGACTGAGGATTTATTTCAAGCACCTCGAGACATTTCGACGTGCATCCGAAACCTCGTTTACATGGCGCTTTGTCCGCAATAAGCCTCCATCAGATTGCGGGCACCACGGCCAGGATTCGAACCCGCCACCTGGGGATCTGTAGGCCGGCGCTTTGCCTCAGAGGCCACCGAGGCGGCTGACCCACAGCGTGCCCGAAACTTGTGTTACGGAGACCGCATGGGCCAGCCACACTTACAAATGTTATTTTCTGCCGACAGGAATCGAACTCTCAAACGGAAAGATAGAGAAGGCGAGTGTCTGCTCACCTCAACGCTGATTGTCACCACCGTCGTCTTCATCGGTGGAATGGTGAATTTGACTAAACCGTTTTCATCTGAGGTGTAGTTTTTGCAACTGAGTCGTCTGTCGGTGCGCCACCATAAAGGTTTGATGATCTCGGACTGCGAAAGCAGGCACAACTGGATGCGCTCTCCGCCAACCGGAACGCCGTCTGGCTTCTTCACCAGGAGCTGAAATCAAAGCGAGATCATATGAATGCACGCTATAAACCTATATGTGGGTCACTAGTTAAATAAAATGATTGATTGTTGCTGACTTCAGTGATGTGCATAAACCATTTGGATCTGGTTAGTTACATGGCCAGATTTCCAGGGAAATTGCTTTTAGAGCGCAGCTCTTAGCTTCCCGTTTCCGGGTTGAGCGGCGTAGCCGTCGCCGTCGGCGTAACCGCGCGTTGAATTATGGGACGTTTCTCATATTGACGTCACACGTGACGTCACGTGTGACGTCGAAAGTGTAAAATTTTCTCACTAAGTTTTGCGGGAGAAGTTTTCAATAAATTTGGCGGGAAAATGTTCTCCTAAATTTAGCGAAAAACTTTCCAGCCAAATTTAGCTGGGAAATTTCACTCTTGTAACGTAACACGTGACGTCATAAAATTTTATCACTAAATTTAGCGGAAACATTTTCCGCGAAATTCAGCGGCAAATTTCCCTTGTGACGTCACACGTGACGTTACGTGTGACGTATCGCGATGTCCGTTGTCCTCTCCGAATCCTCCCTCCTTCTCTTCAAGAGCTAGTGCTCTGATTGGGCCTTACACGAAATAGTAAACGTCTTTATTATTTTTATTACGTGAATAATTTAGTCTTGGATGTTTAATACGTGTTTTCAATACCATAAATAGCGATACGTATTTCTGTAATCATGGAAAGGAATTAGTTGGCGTTATATCCTGCATTATTAAATTTCTCCTTACCGATCGAAGCGCGATTATGATAATATCTTCAATGGAAATAGACCTCCACATCTGCAGCCAGTTTTGTAGCGCTATTTCTTCATACTTTGTTTATTCTATTGATTTGGTCTATAATACACTGGGGCATATTACATGCATTGAAAGATAGATACTTCTATCTGTGCTCCAGACAATTAAGGAAATATGCTGGAACTTACTGATCCATAGAATGGCATTGCTGGCTTGAAATAGTTCTTTCCATGTTCTCCTTCAAGGAATGTCAGCTCCAGTGGGTTAAAACTGCGGCTGACATAGCTTGTCTTGTTCATGGTGATTCCCGTTCCCGTCTCATTTACAGAGGCAATAAGAAGAAGCCTCTTGTAGATCTCGTAGTTTTCGTTAAACCTCAGGGCTGTCGTGTTGACGGTCATGTCGAAGCAGCCGTTGATCTAAGAAAGAGAGGTGTCAAGTAATTTTAATCAAATTTTCTGAAAACTCGCTCAAAGTTTGTTTAAATACTTTTTTCTAAAATTTCGAGCTCAATTGTAAATAATCATAGGTGTGACAGCTCGTAGGATCACACTTCACGCTAAACGTGTGTAACGTTTTCGTATTACATTTGGTTGTGAGACGCCAATACTCGCTTAGGCTACCATAAATACTTTGCATCATTTGCAAGTAGATAAAAGAAAATATGTGAAGGCTTCAAGCAATGAATCCTTGCAGCAAATGCATATAGGCAAATTCATAACCGGTACTTTCAATTCGTAAAATTCGCACATCAGGGGCCCTAATCGACACGGTGGGACCAAGCGGTACCAAAAGACCGAGGACATCGACGCCGGGAGCGATTGGCCACGTCCGCCGTGACGAATCCGTTGCTGTGGCGTCTGACGAATCCCAGGAGGCGGCAATATCACGGTCCCTTAGTCCCGCCTGGTCCCACGGTGCACATTAGTGCCTCAGAAAACAAGTAATTTTGCATCAACATGAGCCAACAGAAACGAAGCTTAGCTGAGGGAATAACAAATGCACCTACTGTACTAAGAAAAAGAAGAAAACTACTACGATTGTTAGATGCCGCAAAGAAGAACGAAATGGGAATGGTCTCATTGTCCCAACTAATAGAAGCTGCATCGATTACGCGCTTTATTATTAAGATTATTATGATGAATTTTCCACTTTTTGTTTCGGGGAAGACCTATACTATCTCCTTTTCATTATAAGGGACGACTTCTTACTTCAGGAAATATACTGCAGGACAACGCAACTTACCGGTCCTTCGTGAGAGACGCGGGGGTAGTCGTCCTTTTCCCACGAGTATCTTTCGTAGGTGACATTCACCTTGAGTGTTCCATCGACTGGCTGACCGAATGTATAGCTGCCAATTCATGAAAGCAAAATGTATTAATATATCGTATATTGACATAAAAGAAGTGCAGTAATTCATAAAATACAATGTAAACTATGCACACCTGCTTTCACACTTTGTTTTTATCATGACAGCAGTGTGCATTTGGGATAGGGAGATAACCATACAAACATTTTGTTCTACTTTAGTCTAGCGCACGTTCAAAACTATATTCAATCACCATAACTTTTCTATCTTGTATGTTGGCACTTCCATCGTTCATGTTCTATTTAGAAATAAAGCATCATAAACTACTTACTGCGCGCAAATTTTCCATGTTATTTCCTTGGCATCCGCAAGAACATAGGACGGTGGTTTGATGGTTACCTCAAATTTTGGAAGCACTGTATATAAAAAAAACGGCAGATTGGTGTGAATGTGCGGGTGAATGAAAAACATCCACAACAGATCAAAACGTTTCATCTAAGAAATACGTACCATATTCGTTGACTTCAAAGTGCTGTCTAACGGTCTGAGACGGAAGCTCAACAACAATTTGCCACAGCCCAAGTTCAGGTTCCTCCGACAGCTTGAAGTCTCTTTGAACAATTCCTACAAACAAATATGCAAAATGCGCTTCTGTAGAACACAGCGCCCAGCATAAATTTGCATGCTAGATGCATCTACATAGTTTGACTTCACGTCGGATAGATTGTGATTTACATAATATATGTGCCTGTTTTAGGGTGCCTCTTCCGGTGTTTGTATTATATTCAAAATCTTTGTTTTATATATTTCTTGCTTGTTTAAATATGCTTTTTGTTTTGTTTGTAATGCAGTGCTCCAGCGTTTTTCGGTTAATTCATCATTTAGTCTACATGGCTGCTCCATTTATTTCCTGTATATATATGATTTTGTGCAAACTTTGGTCTTCCGCCTGACATACATGTCCTGCCCAACAAGCTTGTGGCGGTGTTGATATTTTTGTTTGTTCACATATGTTAAAGAGGTTGGGGAATAGAATCGTTTGTATACAGCTGTATAGAAACAAGGTAATGTTGGCTTAGTTTGAAAAGTGGGCTATGTAAATCAGGAGACCATATCTGAGTACATTAGTGAACAAGCAGTCAAGATTATTCAGAGGTATACTATGTAATACGCTGGTCTTTTCAATACTCTGCAAGGCAATTGAAAATTATAAGTTCCCAAACGTTGTTATAATACAGAATATTGCGAGGTCGCGACTAATTACCTTTCTCGAACGTAACGTTGTTCCACTGGGCTATCCTGACGTCACCCGGGCTTGTGACGTAAATAGTGGCCTGGATGTGAAAAAAAGCCTTTTGTAAAATAACAATTTTGGAAGAAAGAACATTTTTTTATTTTTCTTATCGAGACACTGTTACGCACTCCTTATTTTTTAACTAAAACGAACTATATGTGTTTCGTTGCTCACTTTGTCACAGAATCAAAATACATCTTCAAAACTTTGAAAATAGAGAGATTAACAATGACATAATATTGTCGTATGAACATAGTTTGAGCCCATACCAATGTGCAATATATCTGAAAATATTTTCTAAATAATTATCAGGTGCGTGATGTCACAAAGTAGGATATCCATTAGCATTATTGCAGTGATGATGCAAACTATAGCAGTATTTTATGTTCTCAAGGTTTCTTGTTTTGGAGTTTTATTTGAAATAATGTTACGAAAAATTGAACTGTTTGAGTCCAAACTGCACTATATGAGCCCAGGAATATGCCGCGAAATATATTGATGTGACGTTCCTGACGTAAATAAAAACGAATCGAAGACCTGCGCGTTCGTTCCATCTTTATTTACCAGACATATTTTGCTTAAGTGGCCACCTGAAATTAAAAAAAAAGATTTTAAAGAGCATAGTTGGGACACGCGTGCCAAGAAATAAATTTTACGCGAAAAAGAAAGAAGTGTTTAGTGCAATATTGACGGCGCGACACGCGATTTAGTCGGCGGTCACCTTCTTTGCTCTTGTTTTCTCTCTCGGCATTTCGGGCGCGTGGAGGAGAGGTGGAGCGGCTTCGCCTTCACGACCGAGATGGTCATTCCGGAATGACCAGTGACGTCATGGATTTCGCGCGCAGAATTTCAAATAAATCTGTGGCCGTCAATATTACTCTAAATTTTTTTTCGCGTAAAATTTATTTTTTGACACTTCTGTCCCATCCAGACGGTTTAAAAAGCTTTTTTTTTCCTTTCAGGGGCCTTTTAAGGTGAACGGTTACAATATGTTTTTTTAGCTGATGTAAAATGGCTATATACTAAAACTTTGATTATGTAGAGATTCAAAACCACACACCTGAACATCTGTGACAGGCTTTAGTTCATTGTTTATTGGCAGGACACGAAACTGAACTGAAAACCAAAAAAGAGCGAAAAATGAACTGGTGAGTTATTTTCAATAAAGACAAAAAGGCGAAGTCTCCAAGAACCTGTGCTATTAGATGGCCTTCAACAAAATACACAAAAGGGTCGCACACTAAAAAAATACTCTGAAGAGAGCTGCAGAGGCAAATGACGGTGCCACGTTTCTTTGATAAGGAGGTGAACCAGAGTACGGTTTGATCGAGCACTTTCATTGGGAAAGTATACTTACGTAGCACATTGCTGCACATACTGCATGATTATTTTGCATTTATTGCCTTTTTTCTAATGCGTTCTTTTTCATTTTAATGGTATCGCTTACACTATCGATAGTAAAACCAGGTTTGAGAAAGCATATCCGGTTAGGGGCAGACCATATTTATGTGATGGGCAACCCTCTCGGTATACTCATGATGCCATAGATCTTTATAAGCAGGTGTCCTAGTGTCCAGCGTTGTTTTCAATAAGGAAGACATCGACTAAGCGTAAGAATTTGGCAGAAAATAGTTGATGCAATATTAAAGAAAAGTTTTCATAACCATTTCTTCGACGTAAATTTGCGCAACCATTTTACATACAATACGCCTCATTGATATCATGTAACGTAGAAGTGTCCGTAGTAATCACACCCTTCTCACAACAGGCTTGCACTAATCACAAGTTTTCCACCACCTAAGATGTCTAAAACACAGAATATGGCTAAACATCTAGGTGAGTTTGGTTTTGAAGTTTATAATTCGGATCTCACCTCAACCCATTACTTCCTTAATCATAACGTAAAACTAACAATGATAAGATACTATTTTTATCGTTTTAGATACGAGACTCGCTATGTTTCTCATTGAGAATTTGTACAGCTCAAATTCAACATAAGTATTCCTAGGAGTCAACAAAAACATCTTGCACAAACGCCTGAAATTTTCATTAAAATCCTTTAACAACAAAATAGGTTACATAGGGCAGGTGCAGCCTCTTAAGAACGGGAGATAATGTTGATGTAGCACTTAGAAGTCAGCCGACACATGTGAAAAAATAATAATAATCATCATAGCTTTCACAAACAGCTGAAGTCGTTCTGAGTGATGCACAACAAATATAACACCTTTAAACAAATAAACTGTGAAAGAAGCTGTTATATCCCGCATTTAATTGAAGTCTATCGCAATATTTATTTTGTATTAGGCAGTCAATAACCAAGCTTTTTTCCCCCAAACTTAATTCTGATTCTCTGGTTGACTTTCCATTTGATCAAATGACCCAAGGGTACGTACGAGCATCGCCGTGGGCACGACATATGCAGTGGTTTGTTTGTCTTTCATTTTCGGTTTGACTTAAACCTGAAGCGTCTTTGTTTATTGATTAAGAGCCTGTATACACTCCCAAAGTAAGTTTGTTAAAATGTTCACACTTTTGTGTTTCCAGGTAAATACAAGAAAAAAGAACTAGGCTAGAGCTCGGCCTCTGTGATTCGGTATGAGTTTCAATATCAGTATTTCGCTCTGACGTGCAATACATTTTGTGCGCGTACGGCTAGCATATATTTTTCGGTAGAAAACCAGCGTCTCAAGTATATTTGCTTGTGTATAAATTGTATGTTAATATATCTCAATATATTTATTTAAAAACAAACTGCTTCTGAGGACAAACACATGAGTGTGTTGACGCGAGGTACGGGCTTATCTCTTTTCGTCACCCCTAGTCGTGTTTTACCGGAAGATACATTTTGCAACCAACTATATTTATATTGGAGGGTATATTGCCGTGTGCGGGGCGGAGTTGGCAACGCACGCGGCTGCCATGCGAAGGACCGGGGCTGGAGTGCCTCATGGCGAGATTTTGTTTCTTATCGATCTTTGATCTTCTGGATGGTCCATCCTTGTCTGTCATCGTGTGTTCTTGTTCAGAAGCTCTCTGAACGTACTGAGTGCATAAAAGCAGCTGTAAAGAGCTGCGTCGGGCCAGTCACCCTTCTTTTTCTGTTGCAGAATGCGCGATATCTTCTGTTTAATTTTGTAAGTAACAGTTGTGCATATTAAGTATTTATGTTCGGTTTTAATTTCTCGTCTTATTTTGAATAACGACAATAAACATCAAAATATTGCGATGTATTCTTTTAAATAAATACGTTTGAAACATTTGTCTTAAAGTATAATTAGAACCTGTCTTACCTTTTTGTCCTGGTTTGTACAGTGCCTTGTCGGTCTGAACGAGCACATTGGTTTTCGACTTCTGGAAGTCTATTTCTTTTTGTCACCAAAGACATAGGACCCAAAGGTTCCATTTACTTCAATCTTCGCCTGGCTGTCTATGTGCTTTGGTACCTTGAATGGAAGAAAGGTGCTTTCCCTGGAGCAAAAAGAAAATGTGATTCGTATATTATTGCCCGAGAGCTCATAGTAAGTGCCCTTTGAACACTACAGAAGGACTTGTTAGTGAAGCCCTGAAACCAAAACAGAAAATTGATTGAGTAGACCATCGATATATTAAGATTGGTAAATATTAAAAGGAGTTTAAACGAACAAGTTCTTGCGGGAGAACAGGTTATAGATGATGAATAAAGCAAATCAAATTGACAAGAGGGTTCAGAATACATTTGTGTCAACTGCGTCATATACTGGGTGATTTTAGGCCTTACATTGAGCTTTAAAGTAAGCAGTCATTGCTAGCCAAATGCAGTACGCGCAGGTGAGCTATACAGATAGGTGGATATGATACATCGGGCTAATCGTCAAGATAAGTTGGGTAATTAACCAACATTCTGTAGTCATGGTTTTTTTTTAGTGAAGATGTTACGTCTGCTTCCAGGTACAAAGCTGTGGAGTCGTAAATTAAAAAAAATTCTAAATGAGACCATTCTAGAAAGATTTGGAGTGCGTGAGGAGCGCGTTAATGCGTTAAACTATACAGGGTGTTTCACGAAAAGTGGACAAATTCGATATTGCAAAAACTACTCGTCGCAACAAAAAAAGGCTTATGTCATTTTGGTCCTGGGCCAGGGGCCCATTTAGGAAAATGATTAAAGTTTGAAATAAATAAGTTGTTAATTATTTTTGCGTCATTAACTTTTTAATATTGTGTTTAAGGGCATGGTTTCAATCAGAAAATTGCTCAGCATCATAGAAAAATACTGAATCAACAAATTGCAGAACGATAGAAGGCATGCGCTGCATTTTACGGCTTTCTGAAAAACCTTTCGCATTCGACGGGTTTTAAGTTTCGGTTTGCATCAGAGTGCTTCTCGTCCCCGACAGCACCGCGCCCCGTGGAGAAATAGTGCAACCAACCTCTGCTGCGCTGTCCTCGCGAAACGGAGCAGAGGCTGGTTGCACTATTTCTCCACGGGGCGCTGTGCCGTAAGGGCCCAGAAGCGCTTTAATGCAAACCGAAACTTAAAAACCCGTCGAATTCGAAAGGTTTTTCAGAAAACCTTAAAATGCGGCGCATGCCTTCTATCGTTCTGCAATTTGTTGATTCAGTGTTTTTCTATTATGCTGAGCAATTTTCTTATTGAAACCATGCCCTTAAACGCAATATTAAAAATGTTAATTACGCAAAAATAATTAACAACTTAATTATCCCAAACTTTAATAATTTTCCTTAATGGGCCCTTGGCCAGAACCAAAATGACACAAGCCTTTTTTTTTGTCGCGATGAGTAGTTTTTGCAGGAGCGATTTGGCTTGCGTTCTCTGAAACACCCTCTATATATATATTTATTTTTTTCGTTTTTCTTTCTAGAAAGCTTTTTCCGTGCCCTATAATCCGGGTTTTCGCACCGTCAGCTCTGTCTCTGTTACACCAGGGGCAACTTTAGCGCACAACCGTTCTTCACACGCACTCCACATATTTCTAAAAATAACAAATTTAGTTTCTTTTAATGACGCTCACCAAGTTTCTAATCGGAACCACATGTATATTTCACTAGTTAAAAAAGTTAATCAACACAATTGATTAAACTTTCTGACTTATCGTTACAATAGTCCTCTACATTTTGCCCTCCACGCTCTATAACGCACCGTCACATATACTACAGAGTGTCCCAAGCGGACCCTTAGCTGTAAGACGAGCCGGAAAAATCAGCGCCTGCACATAGAAAGCTGATACTTTCACAGAATGTGCACTGAACAGGTCTGTATTAGCGAATGAAATTTCAAGGCGCTGCTCTTTTTTGACAAGAATGCTTGCAAACAACTTGCTAAAGTCAAGATTGGGCACGTTCAAAATGACCGAGTTACTTGTGGCGCCATCTCCTGACATGCTCAACGAGCAGACAACACCGTGCGTCGAATGCGTGCTACACCTGTCGGGAGATAACGCCACAAGAAAATAAAGTCGCTATGTCGGTCGTCTGCGAAGGGGCCTAAGATTGGCTTTGGCAGGTTGTTTGCTGCCATTTTATGCTGGAAGAGAACTGCGCCTTGACATTTCGCACAATAAAACGTGCCTGCTCAGTGAACACTGTGGTAAAGTTTGAGCTTTCTATGCGCATGCGCCGATTTTTTCGGCTCGTTTTACAGCGGAGCGTTCGCTTGAGACAGCTAATATATATAAATACTGTGCTTCCAGAAGTGGGATTTATATGTAGACAAACAAGAGTGAGAAGACAAATACACCTAATATATGTATGCACTTAACGTAAGATAGTGAAATTAAATTCGTTTAATACGTAACCAGATGATAAAATAAGCCTCCTTTTGCATAGCTGGAATTGCAGTTTGATCAAGGCCAATAATGTAATGATTTCATATTACGCGGTAAGTGACGGGCAAAACGACATTTCCTGCGAGGTAAGTCTATAGTGTGTTTTTGGAAACGTGGGCCACATCGCTGCTGGGAAAACCACGCATCGCGCAGAAAATAATGTTGATGCCATAGTGCTGTGTGCCGAATGGCCCACGAAGAAAAATGATTAGCTTTCAGTATAATTGGGTAATGAACTACGTTTTGTTAATAAACGTCTATTTATTAACTTTGAAGGTATGGTTTCAAATAGAATCTTTATACGAATCATAGCAATCTACTAAATGCACCCACATTAGAATAATATAAGGCATCGGCAGCATTTTAAGGCATTCCGAAAAAATGCCTAATTTGGAGGCGTTTCCAAGTTTCGGTTCTTTAACATAGTTCATCTCCTTACCATGGATCTCGGTCACCGTGGCCAAAACGCTCACCGTACATGCGCCGCCACGCATCGCACGTAGAAGAGGCTTGATAAGGAAGCCCCCGGACCCCCACGTAAGGTTTGCCTCCTTGACGTCGGTGCCAATGTAAAGGCGCATCTTTACGTCCGATACGTGGCAGCGCACGCACATTGCTCGTTTTGGCCACGTGGCTTCAAAATTGGGATGTTTTTCGGAACTCCGTAAAGTGTTGCAGATGCCTTATATTATTTTAACGTGGGTGAATTTAGTATTTCGGTATGATTACCATCAAGGTTCCCATTGAAACTGTGCCTTAGAATGTATTAATTTACTATTCAATTACTAAATGGCAAATAATTGCTAAATTATACTGGGCGCTAATAATCTTCCTGAATGAGTCCTTTAGAATGAATCACTGCGGCATCAACCATTTTTCTGTGCGATGCATTCATTACGTCTTAGCGATTTGAGGATCCACCTTTTCAAAACCACCTTTATATCCTGTTAGTTCTCCGATATTAACATCCTGAAAAACTGAGGTTTTGTGCATAGCACCAGAGCCATTTTGAATATACATTTGTTTTCTAGGTACTGTTTAAGGCAAATATGCTTGACTCAGTAGGTAATTGTATGAATGACCCAAATTCAACCTTCCCTCCCATGCAAAGTACTCTGTAGCTTTTGAACATTTAGTTACTTTTTTTATTTTTCTCATGAGGGGTTCGCCGTCAAAGTGCTTCTTAGAGAGAAAAGTTAGAGGCCTGCTTAAAGTTTTAAAGCAATGCGGAGAGCAAGGCGTCTGCTTGTGCTTGAGTGGCGGTGACGTCAGAACGACGCCGAGCTCTCATTGGCTGATTAAAGAAAACAGTGGGTGGACCGCAATGTCAGATGCCTTGAAGTATATCATCTCTTTTTTCAACCAGCCAATCAAAGCTCGGAGTTCCGACATCATCGCAGTCCCGGCGCAAGAAGCAGACGAGCTTGCTACCCGCATACATTTTGCTCATCCTTGGTTGTTTTTCGCAGCATACAAGTTTTATATATGTATGTGCTTATATTCTAAACACTGAATGCCCGAAGGGATGTCGGACCATAAAAAAGCATAGACAAGCGTTCATACGTTCATAAAATAGCGTGCATACATAACGATATTATATATGACATTAATTAACATTGCCTACCGATAAATCAATCGTAGTCTTCTTTTTTGCTTCGTGAAGAAAGACAATAGCTTGGGCGTAAAGCTGGAGCAAGTAAAGCTGGACGAGGTCCTAGCTCCAAGCATAAACAAGTGCGTTATGTGATATATTAGTAGAGATAACTGAAAACATTGCTTACTACCGTAACAAGTTGATAGCGCTCTTTACAGACGACAAGATTTATGAATAGAACAACCCCGTCGTGTTTATCTCAAAGGGCGGGCAACTGTCTCACCGTAATCCATCCTATAAAAGACTTGAAAATTCAAACACACGAACACACAAACACACACACACACGCACACACGCACACACATACACACCGATCTGCACTCTGAGCAACAAAGTAAACTGTGGCAGCGAAAACATCTATTGATAGCATTAGAATGAAACATCTATTGAAATGCATTAGAAGCATTTCAATAAAGGAAATGTGAGATCGTATAAAGCAAACCCGTCATAGCGTGACACGTACAGAACTGTGCAAAGCAAGAATAAAGTCTCGAATCCTCCGATCCGTGCATTCCTTGAAAGGCCTCACATTGAAAGGCATCGAGGATGCTTGCTCAGCGACTCGGGGATTTTCCGAAGCGGCTTTGAAAGCTTCGCACACAGAAGGCGTGCCAACGTATCAAAGGAGACACAGGCGTAGAAAGGCGGTTGTCAGGCAGCATACCGTTTTTGATGTCGTATTCTTGTTCAGCGAGCACGATGCTATCGTTGTTGTACTTTAGGAGCCGTACAGAAACCTTGCCGTCGTCCTTAACGTCGGTGAGGGTCAGCCGGAACAGCGCCTCCGTTTCGCTTCGGAGGATTTTGGGCGCTGTGAAGATGAACCCTCTGTAGAGAAAAGAACAGGTAATGGTATTTCTAGGAGGTATTTATTGACCGTAGAGAAGCGCTGTGCGTTTGAGTTGTAGCTTAAAATCTGAAAAGTGCCCATGACGGCATTTAGACAGTAAAATACTTTACTGTCTATATATACAAGGGTGCAAACATGTCTAGATTTTGTAGCTCTGTCAGACAACCAATCACAAAGCTTTCTTTAATAAGGTTGTCTAGAGCGCTCTAGATAAACACTAGGCAAACGCTAGGTAAATTAGAAAAACAAAACAAACTATTAGTACTTAACTTTGATAATTATACTGGGTAATCGGGTTAAACAAATGAAGGCAACTGTATAAAAAAACGTTTATATTTTGAAGCCAGCAGTCAGACTGTCCTTCAAAAGATTTTTTTTATATTCTAATTAAAAACGGGATACATTAAATGTTTGAAAAAACACTAAATGACGGCTTGTTTTGCTATTGGAATGAGGATGTTTTTTGAAGAAAAACAGAAGGACGCGACGCTTCTAAATATTGCAGTCTTGATATTGTCCAGCGATTCGCTTAGAACTCAAATTATTGGCTGTCATTCAATTATCGTAGCCAGTAAGACATTCGTGCAACGTTGAGATTTTACAGTATGTCCTTGAATTACTAAATATTAGACAAACTTTTTCTTTTCCCCACTGAGCGCGAGCATAGTCATTGAATAGAAATCACCTGCCGCCTCCGCTCAAGAGAAACCTAATAAAAAACTACCAGTGATTTGGCGTCAGATACTGACACAAAACTTAGAATTGTGTGCACCTCAGAGAGAAGTGATAGATTTGCATCAAAAACGCGGGTCCATTCTAAAATTTGCGGAGTCTTAATTTTCTTTCTTCAAATGCCATCAAAATTTCTAAAAAATACAAAAAAAAACATAAAATGCGCACAAACACTGAGAAGTAATTCATCACGCGAAGGCCCTTGACCTCTTACAGCTATAAGATACGCGCAACAGTACTTCTTTTTCACATCATATGAACTGATGAAAATGTGTGAAACTTGGATTAATATTACCCGGGTTAGAATTAACTTGCTAAAATGGGATTAATCGTGTTGGAAGTTGGATAAAAATGACAACTTGAACTAAATTATTTCGATATTAAACTAAAGTGTATTAAAAGGTGATACTTAGATATGTTCTTAACTTTGTGGTACAGCGCGCCTTCAGGAATCCTAGCGAGGTTTGTCTCGACGAGTTTCTATTTTAGATCCCACACGAACTTTCAGGTTTTGAGGTATGAGAACTCACCCTTCGACGTAGCTGGCTGCTACAGCGGCAGAAATTAAAAGAACACTTGCAAGGAACATGGCTGGCCTGTGCTTGCTTGGTGGCTACCTGAAATAAAAGGTCAATAGGACTCTCTTTACAAGGAGTCACCAAAATAATAACATATTTACTCACAATATTCGAATAACGAAACGAGGGCTGACTAATTTTTTAGCAACTTAGGTGTCAAGAGTTAGTACATTCAAGGATAATACAAAATAGAAAAAAAGACCTAGCGACAAGTGGAAGCCAAACACCGCAATGGTTCCACTTACTTTCGTTTGTCGCTATATCCTTTTTGAGCTATTTTGTTTATTCTTATCGTGCAGCTGGTTTCCCAACTATACATGTTCTACATATATGGTGTCCCAAGCGGACGTTCCGCTTGTTTCCCAACGGAGTTGTTTCCCAACGGAACGTCCGTTGGGAAAGAACTCGGAAATATCGGCGCCTTCACATAGAAAGCTCTATCTTTCACCGAATGTACACTAAGTAGGTCAGTTTTACAGTGTGAAATTGCAAGGTGTAGTTTTCTTCCTATAAAACGAGAGCGAAAACTTGTCGAAGTCAGCGTTGGGTGCACTCACAGACGACCGAGTTAGATATGGTAATTACTTGTGGCGCCATCTTCGGATCGGCGGACCAAGCTGAAGACGCACCCTGTTTTCTGCTCGCTGAACCTATCGGAAGATGGCGCCACCAGTAATTAGATTCGCTAACTTTGTCGTCTGCAAACCCGCCAAACGTTGACTTTAGCAAGTTTGTTTTGCTCTCGATTTATACAGGGAAACAACTATGTCTTGCAATTTCACACTGGAAAACGGACCTACTCAGTGCACATTCGATGAAAACGAGCTTTATATGTTCAGGCACAGAAAGCTTTCTATGTGCAAGCGAAATGTTAGCTTCGGACAGCCTATATATGCTATAGATGTACCCTTCATTATAATATTGAAAAACAATCAATGAAGTACATTTAGTTTTAGCGTAAAGTCAATATTATCTATATAATGTTATAATTACAAGAGCGTTTGTTTTATTTATTTTTCCGAATGCGTTTCTCAGTGACGACGTGAACACAAAACTTACAAATAAATTTTTTGTAAATGCTACGCTGCTTGAGGACATTGCATTTTAATCGTGCTTTTCATGAAGCTGTTGCCTATCAGCAAAATAAATATGAGATATATAAAGTAATATACCGTTTTGTTTCGCAATGTCTTATTTTTAAACGAAATGTACACTTTAGAAAGGTGAAAGAAATATTAAAATTTAAACTACGAGGGGCGTTCAGAAAGTTCGTATCATTGTCACGAAGGAATAGAGATTGATCAATCAAACTTTAGTAGGAGTTGAGACTTTCTTCTACATGTTCGCCACCAAGCGTTATCCACTTTCGCAAGCGATGGACCACATGCCAGAGGCCATCGTTTTAGAACTCCTCGTTTTGAGTGTTCAGGAATCACACCACTTCAGCAATCACTTGATCGTCGTTCTTGAAACGCTTTCCTCTTGTTTAGCCACACTGGAAGCATCAAGGCCATTTAACCATAGTTTCATAAACTTGGGCTTTGTTCCAGAACAATGCTCCCAGATTTTAATGAATATCTCTGGCATTGCTTCCCTCAAATGGAAAAAAACTGATCACTGCATGTGCTTGGCACCGACGGGTAGTGCCATTTTGATTTCGACGCCCTAGCGGCGTTCCGCGCTACTATAGCACGCGATGTGTACACTGTGCGGAAACTAAAGGGACGAGCGCTCATGTTAATGCCTGTTTTGTTCCGCTTTTTAAAATTTTTTGTGCCGATAATACGAACTTTATGAACGCCCCTCGTATTTGAATAGTAATTACTAAGAGACACCTTCACACTAGAATGTTTTTCATTTCTGTCGTCTTTTAGATTTGTCAGTCTAACCATGACATCGGAAAGTATGCCAAATGAACAGGATAATGAAAATTGTGTCAATAGAAGAAAAAAGAAATAATATGGTGCAGGCATGTCTAGTTCTTTACGAATCCAAGCGATTTTGTTTCCTGCCTGACTATCTTGTAACCTTAGTTTTGAGACAAGAGTTAGTCGGATGTACTTCGCATGAACTAATTAGATGATACATCTGTCCCAATTGTAATAAAGGTGCCAGAGAATAAAATTTAATATGCTCACCTTACTCGGTACAATAACGCCCACTACTTCTTGTTGTGAATCCTCGTCGCCTATCCTTATTAGAAAGACGGATACAATCCTTCAATGCGCCCGTCGACAGCGCGATCAATAAAGGAGTGCCGCAGCACCAACTTCCCCCTACCTCCGCACACAATAAAAGGGACAAAAACGGGGCCCAACTCCCATTCGCCGAAAGCCCTGCGTGTGAAGCATTAACGAAGCTTCATTCAGAGCTCCCGCGGCGGATCGTTAGGCGAGTTTTGTGCCAGTTCCCGATTGAATTCTGGACGTCCACGGTCTCGATGGCGGCCCTTTTCCCTCCAAAAAAGAAACGTCTTCAATGGGTCGCGTTGTTTAGAGTGAGAACTTTAGACGGTCCGTCCTCGTATCCCGAGGACCTTGCGGCGTGCCAAAAACACCGTTGTTCCCCGTTTCCGCTTGTTGGTTCGCGTGGAGCCTTAATTATGCAGGGCCCTCCACCGGTGGCCCGCTTTTGTGCTCGGTAGCGGGAAAACTTTCGGGAGTAGTTTGGCGCTATGGTTGTGCGGGAGAGCCAGAGGGCTTGTTGACTCGAGCGACGCCATGATGTGTTAGTTGGAACGCCACTGATCTAGCGATGCATACCGCCACTTTCAGGTTGGACGAGGCAAAACCTATTGCCGTCTCGGCATCGAAAAAGAAAATGGCCGACTCAGGCGTTGGGCTATTTGAAGACTATAATAAATATGCCAGTATAGCTTATATTTGCGTCTCAGAATCACTCAGGAGATCCAACCGATACTATCTATTGAGTGAGCTCAGCGAGTAATGATTCCGGGAAACATGGTTTTATTAAAATGAGGAGGTTGCTACTTTACAAGGTGTATGGCAGTTTATATCTGGTTTCGAGATATGCCATTGAGTTTAACAAATCACAATACAATAGCATGTGTTCCGCAATCAGTTGTTGGGCGTATCGCTGTAAGCACTGCGACCACACCATGGTAAGTTGTCATACGCAGTCATTACGCAGTCGGTCATACTCAAAAGCAAAAGTTTCATTCTTGAACTAAAACGCCTAAGGACAGGGACAAAAGAAAATATCCCGTCCTGTTAGCCTTTTCCTGTTAGAAACTATTTTCTTCTGTCCCAGTCTTAAGGCGTTTTACTTTAAGAATGTTGGAACCAACTAGCCGAAATTGCCGTCCAAACATTTCGACCAACCGTACATGTTTATGTTAAACTCTTCAACATATCGCAAACTTTATATCTGAAAGATGTTAAGCTTCGTATTTCGCCGCGCTCCTTTCGTAAATCATATTGGTTGCCGAGTGCTACTCTGAGAAGGGTGAACAATAAGCCAGCCATTCCGCCAGCGCGCTTCAGTCCACAATATTGTGCGGATGTTGAAAGTAAACAAAAAACGAAAGTGGCCCGAAACCCAATCTTAGAACCAGGAGATTATTTTTGAGCTCGATATCAACGCAGTTGTATACCCGGTAGAATATATTTTCCCACGACCTTAATTATCACCAACAAGAACCGCTTAGATAATTACAGTATCAACCATCTGTTACATTTTTTTCCGCTCATCATTATTGTTACAATGATGCTAACGTTCTAGATTTTATTCTCATGAATTACACCCGTGGAGTTTCTGAACTTGTGCTTCTAAGCGCGCTAATTTCTTAACAGGCGTTCAGGCATAGAAGTAGCAAGAAGAGGAGCCGACAAACAGGCTCAAGCCAGTGAAGCGAGAAAATCCCTAGTGAAGCCGGTAGCGGCGGTCGCGGTTTGTTTGGAACGCCCCCAAAATGATCGGAGCTGTTGGCGCCGAATCGACTGTTCTTTTCGTCCAACAGCGTCTTTTTTCTTCTTTTTTGGTTATCGCTGAGGGCGTGTCCCTCCAAACCAGAAGTCTCCCACGGCTTCACCTGTGGTGGCGCCACGGCGCCTCCAGAAGCTTCCTACCACCATGCGTTCAGGCCTCACTTGAAAAAAAAAAGGTGCAAACATGGCCTTTCCTACTCCCACGCAGATGCCGCGAGGTTATTTCATAGTACACTATATAGCGACAATAAAACGAAAGGTTCAGGTAAGCTCAATTCACTGATCACTTTCCATGGGTACATGGTATGCCATGCACTTGCTGAAGCCGAAATTACGCGTTTATGCATATTTCAACATTGTTGGTTCTGTTCTCGACGGATCGTACCCATAATTTGTGCCACACAATTTTCTTTCCCAAATAATCCCTTTTGCATCGCTTTGATGCATCCCCTAATTTGGTACGTATATACTGTACGTACCAAATGCAGTAAGCATACTGTATTATGCGAAGCATGAAGCTATTTTCTAATAAACAAATTCTAAAAAAAGGTTGGTAATTTGCTTTTTTTTGCAATTTATAATTCTGGTATAAAATCTCACTCCAACGCCTTTGAAGGAAAGCTAGAAATATTTTCCAACAAAATAATTGATCAAGTAGTTATACACACTTGCCTAATGCAGCATGTACTAATTTTATGGTGACCTGCAGCTTAACGAACACAGGGCCTGTCCAGTCCGGATCATTGTATTCTCGCTCCACTGCAGATGAGATGGCTGCGAGAGCCGTTAAGAAATTCGCGGAAGAAATATTAAACGAAGTCGCGGGAACGTAATAAGCCTCTCCTTTTTAAGCTCTCATTAACTATAAAGCATCCAATACCCTTATAGATGACATCGCAACTTGCAAATAAATGTAACTGCTAACGCTAGCAATTAAAAAGGCGCGTTTTGAAGAGGTGCAGCCGCATATGAGAAGCCCTATGTCTCATTATCCGCAAGGAGAAAGTAACTTCAAACGATCAAGAACAGGTAAGTCTGAAGGAATTTGAACTTGAGATAAGGTAGAGCTAATTAGGGAAAGTCGTGAGGCGGGCGAGATACACGCTCATGTAATTACAAACCTTGGCAGTCGCCCAAGGGAACCGACCCAGAGGCAAGGGAAAGGAAGAGGGCCCGAAAAGGCAACAAAAAAACGTGCACAAAATACAGATTAACCTCCGCCCCGGAGACCTAGCTCATGTATCTTTTATGAAGCGTTCCAAGCTCTCAAGTAAGGTATCGCTTATTTCCTATTTTAGATCTTTTTCCCGTTTCCGTGTTTACACCCCTGTCTTTTTCTTCTTTTTTTTTTCTTTTTGCGGCGTATTTGCGTTGGGCAAAATGTCGTAATTTTTATATGATACCTAGAGACTCTTCCTAATTATGTCTTCTGTTCCCTTTTCTGTCTCGTACATTTGCGCGAAAAGTCTTTCTATGTATGCAGCGACATCGTTTCGTTTGAAAGGAACATCGGTAGCGTTTCGTGCATTCGATAAAATGCATTACTGTGAATGACAAACACCTACTGCGCACTGCGCATTCCTCTATTGCTGTTAATTAAATTGCGGGCTTGCCGCCTAGCCTGAGATCGCTAGAAACCGAAGAAATTTCGGTCTTTACAGCTTTAGGGGGTTATCGGCAGAAATAAGGCCAACGCGTCGTTTTCGCGCATCTCATGAACTCACATTTCCCGATGGTTGGTTGCTTATACGCCAGAATAACAAAACATTTCATAGTTACACATGAACTCAATTTATTTTCAATTCCATTATACATTCCAAAAGATTTGAGGCATCTGTTTTCCTGCAGATGACTTGGTAGAACCAATCGCTGCAAGAGTTAGGCGCACGATATGTTGGAACATATGTTTAGGCCTAGATAGTAAGTTTGCGCTGTGTCAAGGAGCAAGACGTTTCACCATGCTCACTGCCAAAGCGGAGAATGTTTTTTTTTATGTTTTAGACATATTGATTGTTTCGTCATTCGCGGACCTCATTCCAAAGATTGCGGCGATTGACTCTCCCAAATTATGTGGGGAAGGTAGCCGCTGAAATTCCTAAAAATTTAGATACCACAAAAGTGAAAGGTGAGTATGTAATCAAGGAAAAGAAAATGTCAAGTATAAATTGTACGGCCGCACGAGGCGTATACAATAAACTGATTTTCAAGAGGAACTATTCTTCCTCTCACCCTACGATGGACTAAAGGCAAAAGCTACGGGCCACCAGATCCAATCACGTGTCACAAAGAAATTGCATTGTATTGCGCTTCGATGAGCCTATCGGTGCTCGCGTCTCGGATCACTGATGGGGGTGGGCGGAGAGTTATTCGAATCGAATAGCACTAAGTGACTCATCAAATTTACATTGCAAAGAAAGCCACGACATACAAGCTCTTTGCACTGTCGAATCTATAAATATGATGCAGCGCTTTTTGATTCCGAACATTATTCATCCACCCCTGATCAGTGTTAATCATGTCATAGTTTAGCGTGGAACGTGATTGGACATAGCGGACCGTGGATTTGGCCTTTGGTCCATCGTAGGATGAGACAAAGTATAGTCTTGAAAAACTTTGCGACTTGAACGATTCGTCTAGCAATTACATTGCTTCCTTGAAAAGATCCAGACAACACAGTTCTTCTGGGTCAAAATTTGGTTTTTGTTTGAGAATTTAGGGTCTTAAAAAGCTCGAAGAAGTCAAGGTAGAGAAACTTGACCTTCTTTGACCAGAGTCTGGGTACCTTGGCCCTTATTCGTTAAATAAGTTCTAATGTTGGGCTTTATTGTTGGTAGCTGGCAGTAGTCCGGTATCTTTGGGCCTAAATCGCCAGAGTAAGGCTTCTCTGCTCATTTCAAGGTACTCATGTCTAAGCTTTGAGCCAAAATCGCCAGTCAAGTACCATACCAGAATTAGGCTACAGTGCTGATACTTCTGTTCATACCTGTCATCTTTGGCTCAAGTCAGCCACTTTGGCAATTATCTGGCGAGCCAGAAAAAAACAGATAAAAGCCAAAGAGAAGTACACTGGCATTAACTACTGCCTTGGAGATTAACCGCGTTAGTCCCAAGTTAGGCCATTGGGGTTTCCAAGCTTGTGCCAAGGTAGGCGTTTCTTTGGAAGTGCTGCCTATGGCATACGTAACGTATCATTCCAAATTGCAACGAGTTGTACTCGTGAAATATTCACAAAAACCTTACATTCCATAAATCACGAAATTTTGAGCTCACGAATTTAAAATTGTTTCCCCTGTCGGCGCCAAAACATTATTTAACATCCAATATAAATTCTCAGGCTATCCAGAACGTCTTCTACGTAAAACGTATAAAAACAATAAAATCTTTTTTTTTTTTTTTTAGCATACGTCTAAATGGCATGTTACGTACGCTTTATATTTAAAAAAAAAAACACGAATAATTAGGGAAGAGCTTATGAGAACCGCTTCAGTGTTTCGAGTGCAGCGAAAGAAAGAGTGTAATCCCCGTCTTTTTTTAATGTTTCTGCTACAGTTCATGCCTTGAACTGTGATTGTGAGATATTTTTATCGTCGTAAGAACGAAGTCATTAGAACACGGTATACACCGGTCCGTGAATGACTCCCGGGCGCACTAAGACTCGAGGAAAAGGGGGGGGGGGGGAAGGCTGAAGAAGGAACCATTAAAAAAGTTAAGTACCGCCACCCAGTACGTCTGAAGTGAATCACTCGAATTTCTCTTCGTGCCTTTCCAGTTTCTTTGGTTATTTTTTTCATCTGCCTTTCTTTAATTCGATTCAGAAGCAACCCCTCATAAATTGAAATCCGGAGATGGTGATTATTCTTTGGACGACTTGGCTCAGCCATTTACGTTTCATTTTTCATATTTAGCGTGGTCGACATGTGGAACGGCCCCTTCCATCCCTGACGGGAAGTTACCTCAATATTGTCGCGGGGTTATAAATGAAATAGTTTTGTGCTTAACGTCCGAAACTTCGACCAGTGCGTTCGATCCTTTACATTTTACTGCACTGGTTTTTCTTCCAGCTAAGATTAAATTTCACGTGTGAACCTGATTAACTACCAATAATAAATTCGCAGCGTATACAAAAGGCCACTTGTCTATCATTGCGTAATCTTTATTTTTAAAAGCGCACTGGGGCATATCTTTAAAATGTTATTTTCAATATTTAAACGCAGATCAAGTTATAGCCTCCAAAATCGTTTTTTCCTCATTGTTCAATGGGTTCACTAGAGTCTAACGGTTCGGTAACCGAACACATTTCTGAAAAACAAAAAAAACACGAACTGTTTATAACAAGGCAGACTTATCAAGTATCGTAAACAACCTTTGTTTCCTAAAAAAAAATCTGTACGCTATCAAGTTTCTTCGGACATTCATAAAACAAAAAAACTGCAAAAGAAACAAAACAAAAACATAGTGGCAGCAGCTTGCTAACAATACATAGAGCCATATCTGCGCATGACAGTGAGCTCCTTTATTCTTTGTCCACATAGAGTGGCTTAATGACGGAGCCCCCCCCCCCCCCCTCGCTCACATTTACAAGGACAAAAGAGGCCAGAAAAGCTATAATAAAATTTACAACTTATGAGGTTCATTCAAGAGATACGGCATATCTGGAAGAGGATCAGAACCTGAGAATGCAGCTTCTAAGGAATAACATTGTTTTAAAGTAATTTCGTCTTTGTTATATTTCATTTTCAAGAGTGAGAAAACTCTTTAGTCTCAAGTTAGTTTAGAAGGCATTGTGCCTTCATGAAGAGATCTTGCTATAAAAGTGAGTTTTGGTATAATTTAGGACGTCCTTTTTTGCTTTTTTTTTCGTTTAGAGGTTTTAATCCCGGAATAAAATACTAAAGGCAGCCATGCTTTGAATGCAAGCCGTTGCAAGCGCGGCCCTCTACGAAGCCCGCTGGTATTAGCGCTCGAAACGAGTTGGTATGGCAACGCTGATAGCCCGGCTTCGCTAATGTGGTTTTTCAATATCGCTTTTATCTATATATTTTGTTTTTTGTCTGGAGACTCATGTTCGAAATATTTGATAAGCCTCGCCTTGCGCCGTCATTTCTTTTTACGCTTTTTTTGGTAATTAAGCTTCTGTTCGGGGCGTACCCAAAAAGTTTTAAGGGCGGGCTTTTTTTGTGTGTGTGTTCACCCAAAGACGCTAAAAAAATAGTTTTCTAACTACGCTATTTCTGATTTTGAATATGAGTTTTTCTAAGGCATTATATATTTTTACTAATTTTACTTAAAAAGACTTAGACGAAAAGCACAAATATAACTTTTAAAATGAAATGTTGATAGTTATTTTCCCCAGAGACGTTCCACTTGGGTATCGATGCCCCATGAAGAGTTCGAAGAGCTGAAATAAGACAAAAGAAACAAAGCACAGACGGGGGCTTAATCTTCTCGTTGTATTTGTTGTACAGAGACGGGGGGAGGGGCGGAGGGGGGGGGGGGGGTCGATTCTTGAGTTCAGCGCAGCCCGCTCAATTACGGTTTGTTTTGTTCTTACCTCATGCCCAACGATACGTATATGGGCGATTGGTTTAAACAATGCACGTAAAGCACACAAAAAGTTTCTGCCATTTTCTTACAGTTTTCTTTTTTGTTGGTGGAATTTGTATTTTATATTATCCCTGCCCCAATGCCTATTGTAATGCTTTTGCGGATGACGGTAAAAATAATAAAATATGAACACCTTACATTTTATTGCACAGGTAATATGATCTTAATCTGAATGTCAGATGAGCAGAGCGAAATGTTTTGTTACGAAATTGGAATCGGCTGCTATACACTACATTTCACGTATCGACTGATCGATCGTCTCAGAACGATCGATCGACTTTAAAAGACTAGTTATATAAAATAAGTTGCTTAGAGAAACGGCCGATTGATTGAATCCTTAAATTTTATTTTATTTGGTTGTTGGTTAGTGTTTACCAATCAAATTAAAATTTTATTGCATACTCAAAGCACATGAAAATTTTCTAATGAAGATCTCTTGCCATCTACGATGGCGATTCTTCACAGGAACGTTGATGCTAGTAAACATTACGCGTGAAAGGTAAACAAAACAATTACCATGGCATTAGAAACGAGTAAAAGGCTTTCTGCTAATGCAAGTAGCAAAACGAAAACACCAGGGAATAATAAACAAAATGGTGTCACTTCAATCAGGATAATTTATCAGGCTAGTTTACTTACAAACTCCGAGACAAAGGAAGGAACAAAAAAAAAAAAAGAAGTGGACAACACTTTTTTTTGTTTTGATTTTTGTACTCTTCTGTTAGAGCTAGTACAGTTTTACGCGGGATTTAAATCTAACACTATTTCTGGGTTACAATGTACAAAATCACGATTTCTCGCTTCCCTCAAACCCCAAAGCAGGCGAACGGGATGTGAGTAAAGTTTTGCAAGAGTTCTTGCAGCTGTAACATATATGCAGGGATGTCTCGTTAATATGGACTCATCCGATCCCCCCGAAATTGTCCATAATGCAAGTTGTCCATTATAACGAGACAAAAATGCATGTATTTTCACAGTTTGTCCCCGTCAATGGTGCCCATATAGCGGGGTATTCGTATTAACGGGGTCCAGATTTACGAGACATGACTGTATCAATAAGTCGTGGAATATAGCCATTACATATTTGCATTTATTTTTTGTTATCTACAGATTGATGAAGTGTGCCCTTACGAGCACCACATAAGAAAGTAAGAATTATTTTGGGATGCACAAATAGGAGAAGAGAAGAGTTGTTTCGAATGCCCGTTATCATGACGACCCTAGTTTTCGGGTCAGATTAAAGAAAGTAGAATTCGTTGCAAATAAAAGGGTGCATTTATGTAACTCGCAAATTCAAGATAGACGTCACTTCACAAAAGCCTCGAGCGTAACCTGTGCGGACGCCATGCCAACAGTGATAACAAATAAAAACTCCTCGATTTAATCCTATGCAATTCTGGCTGCAACCGATGTGATTATTTATATACCCTACATGAAACAGAAAAAGTCATAAAAAGTAACCAAAATGGTACCCCACCGGCGATGTCCACACTCGAAACTTGGACCTTTCCCAAGAATGGGATCTATAAAACAGCCCCGGAACACCGATGGCCCGCCCATCGCCGTTGTTTTATAGCAATCTAAATCTCCCTTAGTCAAGACCCTTGAATTACATGTTACTTGGCACACCTCTCACGCACTCGCTTGTCCAACATTGAGTACCCGTCGCAGCTCGAGTAAATCGTAAACATAGCAACACAAACTGGCACGGGAGCCCACTGAACTACACTCCAAAGAAGTGCCTTTGTTTTTATCTGGACGTAGTGTATCGGATTTTGGGTCTTAGGCCTACGTTACGACTGGCGTTTGAGGGGCCTAGGCGCCGAAGGGCGCCGTTTTGCCTGCTGTCCAAAGAACAGCGTTTTTTTTTCGTTATTCGTGGCTGAAAGTGCCACGTTTTTTGTTCAGTGCTATCCCCAGAGCCACCATAAAATAGTCACGTGAATAATTTGGACTGTGCTCGATCTATACTCCCTTCACCCCTTAGCTGGCATTGCCGTGGAAGCTACGTTCGAGCAGGACCAATCATAAGTCTGTATTTCGCCGCGTTCGCACTCTCCCACCCATAGACACGCGTAGAGAGTGAGGTCAAATGAGGAAGAGAAAACGGTTGATTGGTCCGGCTTGTGCGTACCTTCCACCACACTGTTAGATTAGGCGTGAATGAAGTATAGCAGCGGAAGGTTAGAGAAGTTTCAGCTACCTATCTCTAGTTTCGCGTGCCGCCCAGAAAATTAAGTCAATGATTGTACCTTAATCTCACAGATAAAGCTGAAAGACACAGAGAGTGCAGCGTGTGTTAGTTGCGCTCACAAGAACACAAATGCAACCAGAACCTGACCATAATTTTTAGTGTCATGCGACTTGGCGTCACGTTTGGTTCCACGTGAGGTCAAGTCACGTAACGTTATGTTTTATGACGTGTCCTGCTGTTCTCGTCCACTTCTTCCTTGTTTTCTGGCGTATTGAGTTGAAAAAGTATCTAAGCGAACTACTCCAATTAGTCATTTTAGGTCATATGACAGCCTAACTTGACACCGTGATGTCACGGGAGCTGACACCACGTCATATGACTTGATCACGTGTATTTTTACTTTTGTTACGTGACCACCGTCACGCCGATGACGTCATGCGAACACCATCCGCTAATTATACACCAATCCCCACTAAATTTGACTTGGAGACGCTTCCTGCTACGTTTCGCAGGACGTAAGTCTTAAAGTTAGCTTTTTACTATATTTCACTACGCATTGGGGTCGCACATTTAGTTCGCATTTTTTGTTACGTTTTCTGGGGACAGTATTTTATGAATTACTTGCCCTATTCACAACTCGAATATTTGCGTCGTACCTAAACATTCCGCGTTCTATTTCTCGCCTTACATTCTTTCTCGGGAAGGATAGTGAGTCTGCGGCTCATGCAACACATATGAGTGTAGATTCGGGATTCGTATTCGGGTTTGTTCCCCGGTACCTTTTATTTTTGAACTTTTGTACCTTTTGAGATAATTCTTGCACCTACAGTTTTTTCGCTAACTCCCATTTGTTATCAGTCTTTTGCAAGGCTATAACAAAAAACACAGAAATAGGGTGTTGGTCGCCTCGGCTCAAACCTCGGCTGAGGTCTCAATTCGGATAGAAATTTTATTCAGCGAAAAGTTTCAGATTTGGCTGTCGTTACAATTCGGCCCACAGCTTTACCTCGGTTTTGGCGTTAAAGTTAAAGTCAAAACATATAAACATAGTTTAATCGAAAACAGTACACGAGGTGGGAGCGACGAACGCCTTCAATTAAGGAGTAAATATCTGAACTCTGTGATAACATGAAACTTAACGAAGTGCAAAAGGCATTCAAAAGCACTGTTTGCGGTGAGATTTGTTTCAAACGGTGAGGAATTTTATTGCAACACACTTCTTGACTGGGTGTGTTTTAAAATTAATACAATGCCCTTAGAATTGTGTTTCGTATAATGAATGTCTTTATCCTCCAGAGACTAGATAACGTGATTTTGAAGTAGCCTACTGGAAGTAAATATTCCAGTTGCCACGCAGGTGTTTTTCTACGTCGGCGAACGGTGTTGGGGGTTTGTTTGCTCAGCGAAATCAAGGCGTCAACTCTCAGGCAGAAAACATTCAACATGTGCAGGTACAAAAAGCCAAACGCTTGGCATGCTCTACATTTTAGCTTAGACCAAAGGTTTTCTGAAAAAGTTTGAACACCTTTATGTGATTTGCTCATTTTTCTTCGGTAAGCCCCATGATTGATTCTCCCGATAATACTTACTTTTTAATTATTTTAACATTATAGCAATCCCAGAAAAGAATTATAGCAGGAAAGATCACGACATGCATAACATTCGACACCTCATTATAAAAAAAACGAAACGAAAAATGCTAGAGAAAGAAATGCATAGATTAAAGAAAACCATATTTACATCTGTAATACAGACAAATACACCATTATAATTCTCACATAATTGTATGTTCATGCACACAAAAGTAATAGTAAGTCTTAAAAGATTATAATTTTTTATCACAAAAATATGCAAATACCTTCCACATTACCTTACACAAATACCTTACACAAATGACAACATCATCAAATACATTACGTGGCCTCCATTGGAGGGTTTCCCGTCTCGCCTTTTTTTACAACAGTTAATATTGTGATGTTCCCATCAAGGAGCGGTGATCACACTTCCCCCTATTCGCATTTTTTTCTGAACACGACCATCCTCATAAATGTGTTTACAAAAATGTCCTACTAACCAATTTCTGAACTCCCCGTTGCAGCTTAGTCATTCCAGAGTGTAACTTTCTGCCCCAGATTATTTTGGAGATTACAAATAATATAAAATTCAATTCAGCATGTGAATTTACTTTACGATACTCAGGAATGAGGCATGCGTGCGTGTGAATTTCTTTGTAATACATTTATCAATATTGATATTTTTAATGGTTTTATTGATATGATTGTTCTTTTTGTGTAATAAGTGCGCTATTGCATGTTGTGTTTTGTATCAAATGTTGTATCCCCCTTCAAATAATGCTCTAACCAGGTGACTTGAGCTAGGATAAATAAAAAATAAAAACTGAATCATAAATTCGCGAACAAAAAAAAGCAATACATAGTAATGTAGTTATCTAAAATGATAAAATAACTAAGCAAAAGAAAACAACAACAACAATCAGTTGAGTTCGAAATGGCATGATTTGTAGTTGTACTAATAGTTCATTTGCAGTTGAACTAATAGCAGATTCAATTCGTGTTTGTAAAAATGTTTTATTTGTGTATTTTTCACTTTAATTAGCTGTTTTTTTTATAAAACTGTGTAAGTGTTTATTTTTCCAGTGTATTTTGGTTTATACAACAATGTTATCAAGCTAGCACCCCACCCCCAAGCCCCTCCTTGTGTAATGCCCGTAGGGCGTTAAAGGTTTAATAAACGATGTTGATGATGAAGATGAAGTTCGCTCCACCCTTTGATTTTGAAAGGGAAGAACTCTAAGTAGCAGAATTCCTTGGGACAAAATGTGTATTTTGTCGAAGAAATTTGGGAAAATAAAATGCACGAAGAAGCCAGGGCACAGCAAAACTTGACTTTCTTTGGCTAGAGCCTGGCCATCTTTGACCTAATTCTCCAAACAAATGCCAAAGATAGACTTCATTGCCGCGAGTTTGTGTTTCACACAATATTCTGGACCTAAATCATCCAACAACTCCCAGAGCTATACTCCATTTTTGTTCGGTTTTCATGTGGTAACTTTGGGCCTGAAGTGACAAACATATGCCAGATTAGGTTTCACTGCGTATTCTTCTGTTCACACGTGGCATATTTGGCTTGACTCTGGCACTCTGACAATTATGTGGCGAGCCAGAAAAGGCCATAGAAGCCCCGAAGAGAAGTAATTTAACACTAACTAACGCCTTGAAGCGAAACCGTATCGGGCCCAAATTAGGTCATAGGCTTCTATGATAACCAAGCTTGTACGTGTTAAGCGTATTTCTGGCGGCTGACCTGGGAATAGTACAATTAACAAGCAATCATTTTAAAGGACTATTCAGACAGGCTTTGATTCAGTTTGTTTCTAGTAGGCCGAGTACGAAAAAATTAAACATATTTGGAATCGGCGTGTTGAAGGGCATCAACAGGTATGAGGGGCAGGAACTTTTGTCTTTATATGGTTATTAGCTAGGTATAGAGGACCAGCTTTTATGAGACGTTTTGTTGGCGAGTTCATATGACTGTATTTATATAAGATAGATCATATTGAAGCTAGACTGATGTTCCATACTTTTCCGGAAGATTTAACTTTAGGTATGAGGTGATAATTATAGACACTTCGTTCACTGACACTTACGGATATCGAGCCTCATCAAAATTTAAGGGAAATAAAAAAATACTAGTGTTTTTCTCGTAACAGATAAGCAAACCGCTTTGGTTGCGTTGGTATTCGCGTGCCAGTCAGTGCACAAGTCATGTATAACTAATAGTGAGCTTTTTATAGTATACCTATTTCTCGGTCGAACGAATTATACCGGAAAGTAGACCCAAGAGAACTTATGAGATTGTTTGTCGATTGTTAATCTATTTTTGCTTACCTGAAATATTAAAATAAGAGCATTCCTGAAGACAAACGATGGAACCAAGCTAAAAAAAGCGCAGGTCATAACATTTGAGCGCCGATCCTGCGCTACGATGGTCAGTTGACCCTTTGTAGACACAATAAATGAGAAACAGATTCATTCGACGAAATGGAACACAGCAGGGTGGACGCGAATGCAAGCGAAATTGGGTACGTATAGGAATTCCGAAACAATGTAAAGTCCGAACGACGTAAAAAAAAAAGAACTATCATACAGAAAAGTTGATGATTGAGTGCTTCAAAAAGTGAGCGTTTATTTGTGCGCAAGGGTCAGACATTGATTCTGCATCTAAAGGCACGGACGTTTTTCCATGGGAAACGTTCCTCAGACCCTGGATCCGATGATTTTATATCCCACAGACAAAATGTTTACACATAATCACGTCTATAGGAATCCATTTCGATTTCCGTTTAGATTAAAGGTAGCGTTTACGTTGTTCATAACCCGTATGTGCGCTACAGTTAGTCGAAGCTTAGGAAGTGCCAATAACTGGGAGGTATGGGCAGAGCTCTGCCAATAGCGATGCCGAAATAAGCGTTTACATGAAAATGAGATGTGTAAAATGTAACTCAGTGTAGAATAAACGCCCGGAGCCGAATCACAGACTAACTTTGGCTTTAAAGTACTTTCTGATCTAGTATTTTGCTCAGACCCCTTCCCTTCGCTTAACACGCACATACACACCCGTATATGGTAGGGTAGGTGTTTCAGTACCCTGGCATATAAGGGGTTATTCAAGGTGCATCATATTGTTTGTCGTGGTTCAAAGCGCATGCTCGAGATTAGCTCACACTTATCTCTTGTCAAATACAAATATATTTTTTTATTGGAGGAGTGCAGACCTATGCAACGTAAACGTGTGTTCTCTACCAAACCAGGATACTAGGTATCAGTAGACGATAAATGATAACTAGTTCTGAGCATGTACGTTGAACAACGACCAAAGATATGGCGTCCCGTGGCTATCCCCTACTGCACGGACTGCATGGTAGAACGTCTAAATTTATTTCAAATGACTTTTGCGCACCAGCCAAAATTAAAATGATAAGTAATCGTCGCCGCTAGCGTAAGAAACCGTAGCATTAAGTTTGCCGCAGCTGTTCGTACTAACGTTTCAAATTTTGAGCCTGAGCGAAGCGTTCTTATTCGGCGTTATCTAAGCCGGGAATGACGATAATGTAATTTTATTAACTAGCGAGAAGAAAAATTAATCTGTACAACACAGCTCGATCGTACAGCACTCCTGCAAGGTTTATGCAAATCCGTTAACTAGCGTTCGGAGGCGCTTCGGAGGAGCTTTGAGGCTTTTTATGCAGTGACTCCGCAATTACGTGCCTTAAATCGATTCTCTCTCGCATGAAAAGGCTCGGTCAGGGACTAGCAGATTACGTAATGCGCATCTGCTCAATCTTTCGCGAGGGAAGGGTCAAGCGTGTGAACTTTGACACTTTGCGTCGGAGAAGGCGAAAGCAAGAATCTCCACTTCCACGTCTACCGCTTACGCTCGGCGACTCGTTGCCAGGTATTTTCTATATTTTCATTGCCGCAGGTTTGCAAATTGGGTGGCGAGTTGTCTGCGCAACGAGAGATAAGTCTGCTAAAGAAAACAAATCCCCGTTAATTTCCCGTGTCCTGCAAGTGAACTGCACCAACAGCCGAGACGGTGGACACTCGACTGCACACCGTTACGAGTCCGTGCAGCAAATTTATATGACGGTGTTTCCGTGACACTGAGCCGTCACGTGATTTCGTGACGTCACTGACGCTATGAAATCATTCGCCGCCGTGACGTCATGGAGCATAAATTCCCGCTAAATTTAGAAAGAAGCCTTTTCCAGGCCTGATTTAGCGGAATGATTTCTCAGCTATATTTAGCACAGCAGATTGCGACGTCACGTGAAATTACCTCAGCCAACATTGTGACGTCGCACGTAACGAAACCGAAATTCCGCACCAAAGTTAGCGGGGAAATTTTTCCTCTATGTATAGCGGGCGCGAAAAGGAGCGCACACTGAATCCGCTAGGTAACCTTGACAATGACGGCTACGGCCGTTACCACCTAAAACACAGGACGTGCGCGTGACGTAATCGCTAGTGGCTCCCAGACCTGCCACATGCTCTCGTCTATGTGGTATTGTTATTGCGGTAAAAACGAATGTCATCGTCGGCCACTATCGAACGCGCATATAGGGGTAGTGTGATGGTCAATGGTTCAGTCAGTTTCCACTGTACTCCGTTTCTCCTGAAGTGCAACGGCCGCCGACGCCACAATCCGATACAGTGAAATAAAAAGCGCCGAAAGTGCACCGTCATGGTGCTCATTGTCTTTGTGCTTATGCTATCATCTAATAAAGCAATCATGCGCCATAATTGCGCCACGATCCCGCGATTGGAATAGTGGTTGTTACCAAACTCACGAAGAAACCAAGCGCAGTGACGTTGCAGTTTTGTCACTGCTCAGTTGTCTCCATCAGATCAGAGCATCGGCAGCGATCGGAATGAAGCGGTGTATAGACCTTTGCAAAAATCGCCTTCTGCGCGATGCCATCTTTGTCTGCTGGACTGTGGAACGCCTTCTGGTCATGCGGGCGATGTTGCTCTCGTCTGCACTATATCAGACTGTGCGCATGCGTCCACAGCTGTGTGACTCAGCATTTTTCGCCCGGGGTGATAAGCTATGAAAAGGTCTATTGTGGCACACCGAATACCAGTCATATTTTACAAAACCGCGTAATTACAGGCACATTTAATTACGACGACGCGATGAAAATCAGCGCACTAAGACAGGACAACGGGAGATAAACACACAGAACACAAAGGCGCGTGTGTGTGTTTTGTGTGTTTCTCTCTGGTTGTCCCGTCGTTTGTGCGCTGTTTCTCATCGTACCGTCTCAATGCCTACTGGCCTAACTCACCACAATGCCTCGTACGTTTTATTCATTACATATATTATTTCGATTTTATTGTGACACTTGAGCGCGAAAAATATAGAAAAAAAAATAAACCGGAGCGCTAAAATGTGTTGTTCACCTACACCAGGCGTTTTACACAAAGAGAGTTTAGAACACTTATATAAATTTTATAAATTGTAATTCGAAAACATTCAGTTAAGCTGTCCAATAAGCTGCAGATATTGACTAGATAAAAAAAAACTTTTTTTTAAAATAAGAAACGTAATGATGTTAATGATAAGGGCGAATTTCGACTAAAAATACCTCTTTAATAAAGCGGCCCTATAAGCGCGCCTCCTTCTTTTACTCACAACATTTCAAACACGGAGTTTTTAAACCCTATAGCTCGAAAAGTAAAAAAAATAAAAAAAAAATCTTGAATTTTGTAATGTTTGACAGCGGCATTTGCCTGTGTGTATGTGTGTGTGTGTTTTCTTTCTTTTTCTTCATGGAATGGCTGGAAAAAAATTTCGTGCCCCAACAAATAACAACACCAACAATAATAAAGCTACCTGCGACTGTCAGTTCAGATTTTGTGAAGTCGACCGCGAATTCGATTTGACTCCAGTCCTGACGTACCGAGAAAAATTTCTCAGTGAGTTTGGATAGCGCGTGATTTGGTGTGTAAGTCGATAAAAAGGGCAGCTGAGTCGGCTCGATATAGAAGCGCCGGCATAGAACAGTGTACGAAGGATGACAGTCAGGAACGATGACACTCTCAAAATGCGCGCGTGCGACCGTTCGTGCTCGCACAGGATTGCTTTACTTTATCGCATCGGTTGTGCACCTTAAAGGGATGCTGCACTAAACATTTCAGTGTCTATAATAAGTGGCGCGCTATCTTTCCATTAGTCAGCAGCGCCCGGTATGCGCAAGCATACGCAAGGAAATTGACGTCATCATATCCCCCATTCACGCTTATTAAGCTGGAATGGGGGATATGGGGATATGAGGACGCCGATTTCGTTGCGTATGTTCGCGCACACCGGCGGCTGCTGACTCATGGAAAGATAGCGCGCCACTTATTATAGACACTGAAATGTTTGGTTCAGCATCCCTTTAAGCATCGCCATGTGCCAGACAAATCAGAATTATAATACGCTTCGCGAAATTAAAAATTAAAATAAAAAAGTACCAAGTTTAAAATAACAAAAAACTGCAAAAATAACAAAACTGATAGTCTGGACAAAAAACCTTTTAGACTGACAATCTTTAGCCGACTAACCCTAACTTCATGTTAATATTTTTTTTGGGGGTGGCGACTTGGTAAATGCCATTCACCGAGCATTTTAAGATCGGGACAACCTGCGTGTGCTGACCTAAAATGTTTTTACAATGTGAGAAAGCGTCCTAGATCATTCAATGGTGACAGGAACAACGCTTGGCGCTTGATTTGTTTTGCGCACCTGGTGCAAGGTTAAAATGATTTCTTGATCTCGCATACTAGAAGTGAAATTAACTCCCAGATGGTAATTGAATGTTATTAAGGCACTACACAAAGAAAAAGTCGACATTCAACTAGCAACATATTCTCGTCTTAATTTGATAAACAAACATCGACAACTACAACACATACAAAACCTGTAATGATAATTTTATAAAACATTCACACAAGAAACCTAATTGATAAATTATTTTAGGTGGTATTTTAGAGTTGCGCAAGGATAATATTGTGCTATATTACAAAGAATTTGATTAATTGTTGAATTTGCTATAAAGTGTAATATTTACTGTAATTTTTCACGGGACTGAGTCGTCTTACGCACTTGCGGTTTTGGTACGCGAGAGAACACATATTTCAGCACCGATGATACATTTTAATGTAGACTTTACATGTAACGATTACCTCTGATGCATGATATACGTGAGGATTTTGCAAAGTGAAGCAATGATTAATATCAGCCTGGCCAGCTGCAAAGAGAAACATATACATCATATGTCAAGTCAGGATTTGTGTACATCGTTGAAGAAGGCAGTGGCACCAGCGTGGAAATAAAGTATTGCTTCCCTTCAGCGACATTAAGAGCTTCGCAGTCACGCCAGTGGCTTCGATAATACTCAACATAAACAGTAAACATGGCTGAGGCTCGAGAATACGTTTTAATATATATACTAGCGCAAACAGGGGTCCTTAAGAGAGGCATGTGAAAGTGGTCTTTCTGGCAATATTTGTGATACTCAAGGGTTATTTTAGTTTTAAAATCTCTAACGACCTGCATTGCCCCATAGCTGTCAGTATCTCAAAATAAATAAAAAATTTCACAAGGTGTTTTTGTAATTTATACCACCTACAGTTGCAATGTTTTCATATATAACGTGCTCAATGACCTTACCGAACCAAGTAGAAAATAGCCCTCTAATAGAGTACACCCTGAATGCCCACCGACGCTTTTAAAATATTCCACGTAGCGCGCGTCGCACATCGAGGCACGATCCTTTTATTTTTCCGCATTGCAAATGATCAACAACGGTTGGCCTTGAGACAACTCAAGCTGTTAAATACCCACGCCGTCGCGAAAGCTTTGTAACAAGAAAACACAGAAGCCCGTCAGTTGCGACACTCATTCATTTCCTCACATTAGGTATGTTGCACGTGGTGTGTCTACACGTATTTTTCTTTCGCTCGCATGTGGGCCCGAGGGTGCATAACGTAATGATGTTTTGTTTTCCTATTTATGACATTGAATCAACCTTCTAAAGGCTAGAGAAACCAAGTAAGGCTAAAGTCACTTACTGGATGAGAACGACAAGGAGGTATTTTTGTTTTTTCGCAGCGAGCGCGAGCTTCCTAGCTTAAATAACAATTTAGCGTCTCGCGACCTTCGAGCGTGCACGCGAAGCTAAGACATGACGGATGGCGACGAGTGCGTTCTGGAAGCCAAACATCCGAAAAAGACGCCATACCATTCGCATCCTCTAAATGAACATAGTAAGATAGAAAACAGATATACAATTGTGTTAACTACAATCGGAGCGCCCAACATTATAATGAGCGACAGCAGAACTCCACATGCCGTTTGTGTTTCAAACCGTATATAGCGCGACACTGTAAGCACGAACAAGCGGTGGACATGTTTTCTGTGTTGTTTTTATTATAAAGCGGTCACTAAAAGTGATCGTTTGGGGGAATATTCTTATCTGAGGGACTTATCTGAGAGGTAGATTTCGCCGCCAGTCAATTCGCCCGTGAAAGAGAAATGGGGTAGAGCTCAGTGTCGTGTTCGCGCTAAGAGTGTCGCCAAGTGTACACCTCAGTTTCAACTGACAGTCTGCATATTCGGACGGAATTACCAGGTATTTCCCTCACGTTCATTGATGCGAATGCTTACTTTGCAGGTTTCGAAGAAGACTTGTTTACAATATCACGCATCAACTTTCCCCTCTGCTCTTAAGATAATAATTCTGTTCGTTTAGGTGCAATATAAATGTGATATGTTCCTCTATATCACAGTTGAATCACTGGTGGCGTATATTTTACTGGGTTTTAATAACGCTAAGAAGGAATCCACTGTATATTTTTCTAAGTTTTTCAGGCAATGTTTATTGAGTCGCCAATGCTTCTGGACTAAATTAAGTGCAATGTAAATGAAAAAAATCTCAGCTCTTGCGTAGGTGTTCTACGAAATGCGTCAGTATGTGTCAGGTTATAAACACAAACAAAAAATAGCAATGCAGATTGTTGGGCTAGTTGGTACTGGGAATTTGACGACATGATGGCGCTTAAGACGAGGACAAAAGGGAGACTGGGCAACACGGAGCGCTACTTCAACTGTTTATTTAAAAAAAAAGGGGGGGGGGGCTTATATACACTGAAACCGCTTCACCTCAGCCAATCCCAGGCCTCACCATCGATTGCAAAAACGCTAACTCCTTGTCTAACAAGTCAATGGAGGCAACGCTGACACATTGTGCTCCAGACTGTTTTATCAAGTCTGCTTCTATTATTTCCTGACCGTCTTATATTTGTGTCTGGATAGAATCGCGCACGTGTTGAACAAGAGCTTACACCCACAATCGTGACAAGGAACTGAAAGATGACCGTCAAGGTGTTTATTAACATTCGAATTGTGCTCTCGTAACCTATCATTCAGGCATTTGCCTGTTTGCCCGATGTACATTTACCGCATGACAACTGAATCACGTACACGACTCCCTCTGCGCAACCAACAAACGGGTTTCTATGCTTCTTGCCACAGCACAGGGGGCCTCCGCGAAAGGGGTTCGTAAATCTGCACAACGTGCAGAGGATGCGACTACACAACCTGCAGTCGGACCGCCTGATTGGTTTTAATGTAAGGAGGGTTTTTAGGTACGTAGATAATTTTTTAGTCTTTCTTGACCACGATACGTCCCGGTTTCACTCGGTCGTGGACTGTCTCTTGTCCACTTTTGGAAACGCCCTATGCCCCCTCCAGCTCACGCATGAGCTTCCAATAGATAATGTCATACAGTTTCTAGACCTCAAGTTAACCCTGTCCGATCATCATGTTTGTTGGACCTACCAGCCTATTGCCAATAAGCCCCTGTTGCCGTATAAGTCATCCCATTCTAAACTCGTCAAAAGAGGGATAGTGAACTTATGCTTTGCGAACGCCCTTCGCAGATCGTGTAACCATGTGACACATTCGAGTCTGGGGAAGCAGTTAGAGCGCTTGTTATCAGCCGGTTATCCCAAAAGTGTGCTGGTATATGTTGCGGAAGGCGTTCTCAGGGGGCTGAGTGTTCAAGATAACCCTTGTTCGGGTTTAGTGAAAAAGAAACAAGTTAAACAAAAGATAGTGGTTGTCCACTACATGCACAAAACTGCTCACAACCTTAACAAAATAGCTTACCAAGTGAACACGAAGGTTGTTTTCTCTGCTCCGGAGAAGCTAGCCAGGTTGTGCAGGTTAACGAACCCCTTTCGTGGAGTCCCCCTGTGCTGTGGCAAGAAGCATAGAAACCCGTTTGTTGGTTGCGCAGAGGGAGTCGTGTACGTGATTCAGTTGTCATGCGGTAAAAAGTACATCGGGCAAACAGGCAGATGCCTAAATGATAGGTTACGAGAGCGCAATTTGAATGTTAATAATCACCGTGACGGTCATCTTTCAGTTCCTTGTCACAATTGTGGGTGCAAGCCCTTGTTCCACACGTGCGCGATTCTATCCAGACACAAAGATAAGACGGTCAGGGAAATAATAGAAGCAGACTCGATAAAAAGTCTGGAGCACAATGTGTCAGCGTTGCCTCCATTGACTTGTTAGACAAGGAGTTAGCGTTTTTGCGAGCGACGGTGAGGCCTGGGATTGGCTGAGATGAAGCGGTTTGAGTGTATATATGTCCCCCCCCCCTTTTTTTTCAAAAATAAACAGTTGAAGTAGCGCTCCGTGTTGTCTAGCCTGCCTTTTGTCCTCGTCTTAAGCGCTATCATGTAGTAAAAAATAGCAAACTTTCTGTTTTCTTCTTTGTTTGTTAGAAGGCACGCGCACCTGGATAGTCAAATTACACATTATTAATGGAATTCCGAGAATGACTTGTTGACATAAATATTAGTACACGTGCTGCGCATGGGTAAATTACGCTAATGGCCTGTTTGTCGCTGCGTTCTCTATATGCTCGTCCAGGGGTTCATTAAAGCGCGTCAACATTTTAAGGTGACTACGTGACACCACATGCCGCACAGCGTAGAGTAGGTGACTATCGATCGGCAGATTTTGAAGTACCAGCTATAGGCAAGAAAAACAATATGCGCTTTTTTGTCTTTCTTAAAAATCAATGCAGGAAGTTATAGCTTCCAGTTATGTCGCTAGCACCGAAATGACGAACCTGGACATATTAAGTTTCGCCTTTTACTTCTTAATTCCGCCAATTCCTGCACAGCGATTCTCAAAATTCACAGAATTTTGCAACTTGTGAAATTCGCTGTGTGCTGAAACATAACTTTCAGCGCATAGCCCGACCCGGATAAAGCATTCGATAATATTTTTGAAGGTTTCTCATTGTCGAGTTGACTTGAATAGAGAATGTCGGCAGAAAATGTACAGGAAAAAAAATTAACTGACAACAATCTTTGTTCGCCACCCCCAATCAGCCTAGGACTGAAGCGCTGTATGAAACGAACGACACAATTTGTGCGGAAACATTTTCAATTCTATACCGAAAGAGGGAGAAACAAGACAAAACAGACTTATTGTTTTGTGTTGGTTATTCAGTCTCCATGGTGCTGAGCCATTCACTTTTTTATTTCGATTTCTATCACATAACGCAGCTAGAAAACATAGCGTATAAAAAGAGCTACATTTCAGTTAACACAGAAAGAATAAATCACTGGAATGTGCGAATGATAGGCACAGTTATTTCAGTAAGCAACGACACATTTATATAATGCCCATCGCACTACGAACACCACTTTCGCCACAGAAGAATTGATGGAAAAAATACTAGAAAGGATAGTAGAAAAAGATATAGGTAATAATAGCTGAGTTTAAATTGAAACAAAATGCTAAGAACATAAGAAGCATTTATAATCAAGAATGCTACAAACAATGTTTTAGGACCATCGTTGTCGTCATCGACAAAATGACAGGAATGAATATTTTTTTTTCAATTTAAATTCAGCCAACTGCACCTTGTCTTACTTTTTTTTTCTAGTATTTTCATTTTCTCTTCAATTTGTATGCGACAAAAGTGGTGTTCGTAGGGAAATGAGCATCATATAAGTGTGTCGTTGCTCTCTGAAAGAGCTGTGTCTGTCCTTCGTCCATTTCAGTGTTTTAGTTTTTTTTTTGTATGAACTATAGTTGATCCAACGCGCCCTGCTACGTGTACAAAGTTACGTTTCATCGTACCGTAAATTCAACTCTTAGAGAAATACGGACCTTCACCAAACAAAGCCCTAGGCAACTAGGAGCCCGATGTTTCAAACCCGATCCTTTTTTTCATGCGGGGCGACCACTTGCACATGGAGAGTAGCAGCTCCTTTTCCATCCATGGGGGTGTCGTTTGCTTCGCTAAACTTTTCTTTTTCAAGTGCCGTAGCCCGTTCGCATACGCCGATGGCAAAGTTGTTGTCGACCTATTGGTGTTCCCTGGTGTGGATATGCCATGATTGTATGAGAAGTCTTTGGCGAAAATGGGTCTCAACGCTCATTATTCTGGTGTTGACAAAAACTATGTGGTGGTCGCTGTGCGGTGCTCTGCAACAGCACTCGGCTCCCGGTAAAATTTTCGCAGATAATTCTTGTGATGCAGATTTCTTTTATGGATATTCTTTGTCACGCCGATTTAAGTGGCGGAGCACTCAGTGCGCGGACTTTGGTATACAACCCCTTGAGATTTTTCTTTAGGAGGGCGATCTTTGGGTCCTGGCATCGGGCGCCCGAGCGTTGATAGCGGCTTGTGGGCCACCTCAATACCTTCTTTTGCCAGCGTACGCGTCAACGCTACGCTGGTCCCCTTTGTGTAAGGAGCGCAGATGCTGGTATTCCGAAGGAACTACGTACTATTTTGAGGCTGCCTTTTTTGTTAGCATTAATATCAACATCCGCGAAAGGCTCCTCAGAATCCTGGCATATCTAGACTCGCCATGAAATATCAATAGGTCGGCAGACACTTTATCGTCGGTGTATGTCTACGGACTGGGCACTCGAGGAAGAACAGGTGAGTGAAGCAAATCACACCACCGTAGATGTAAAAGTAGCTGCGGCTCTCCACGTGCAAATAGTCACCCCTGAGGTAAGAAAAAAACGGATCCGTTTTGAAACGTGGGGCTCCAAACTGTTTAGGACTTGATTGGTGAAGGTGTACATTTCTCCAATTTTTGACCCAACCAGATGGAGTCAATCAAAAATATTTCCATTTTAATTAAGCTATTATTTTTGTATCACATGCCTCCGCCCTTTCCCTTGCAAGCCCTCTTAATGCCCTGCTGCCGACATGAGAACAAACAGGGAGTATAAACACTACCTGAAGACATCTAAAGGTCGGAGCTATCTCCACTACGCTTTACACCAGCTAATGGACGTTTGCATGACCAGAGGTACTCTCTTAAAAATGACTGCACGTCTACTTACCCACAAAACACTCGAACAGCCAATCTCTGTGATCTCCGAAATCAGCTCATCATATGATGAGGCGGTACATCTGTTTAGACCACAAAATTAAGTCTGCGCTGGGCGTTACGCAATGCAAGCATAACGCTTTGCATTGCAAAATTCCACAGTGCACACGTCATTTGTAGGTCTAAACGGATTTTCCGCCACATCATTCACTGCGCTGATTTCATAGACTGAGTGTTTTGCGGGTAAGTAGATGCGCATGCATTTTTAGACTGTAGTCTTTCAGATTGTCCAGTCCGACGAATAACGGCCTTCAGTATGTCAGCGCGCGGTGCTCATTGTCTTATACATACTAAAAAAAATCCGTTCTCAAAATGCTCTTTAACGCCCCAAGAACTCTTTGAGCTTTTGAAGAGGGATTTCGCCTCAAGCGCTTTCGCCCAATGGCGCACTGGAAAGGCAACTGGGCGATGAAGAAGTCCTTCGCACCAAAAAGGAAGCTTAAACGAACCCCTTATATGTCTTTTTTTTCATTAAGAACCATTTTAGGGGTGCTTAAGACAACTTTTAAGGTGCGAAATATGGAAAAGCCGAAGAACCCCTGAACGCTTTTTTACGAGCAGATTTGTTTTAGTGTAGTCACTGACCGTTGAAGCAACAAGGGACGTGACTAAAATCTCATTACCCTCCGGTGAATAATGTGATTGCGCATTAGACACCGTAGAAGGAATCACGGAGATAGAGGCGTGAGCATAACAAACCATGCCTTCAATTTCTTAAGCTGTCATTAGGTATAATTAACCTTGGCTATAATTTCGTTTGCTGGAAACGCAGGATTCGCGCCAAGGCGAAGGGGATTTATCTTTACAAGTTGAAATATGGCTTCATGTAGCCCGTCCCTCGCAACGCGTGACACCGAAGCTCCTCGGTACTTGGAGACAGGCATACGCTAAGTAATTTAAGCCCGGTAAATTGATTTAGTTTAATGATTTTACGAGCAAGAGGCGCTGATGGCTGGTTGAGGTTCGGTGACAATGTTTCATCCCCCATTACGGTCGGTCCGGAGAACGCCAGGCGCTCCTCGATAGAAAGCGTCATTAATCATGCATAATGAATGAAGATGTAATGCTCGTTTCGTGATTTACCGAGGATTTTGAAACACTCCCATGTGGTTCTCAGGCAAACTTCCCTCGTGTCATGATTTTAGTCGCAATATATGACGTTATTCCCAAATTACACATACGACGTTTGTAAAAAAGAATTTGATACATTTTATTTAAGTACAATTTAACACTACCCTTAGTATATAGCTTTTAAATAAATGAACACATTTTTTCTATATATAGTTGCCAGTCATAAACCCAGGGAAGAAGAGGTAAAAATGCGTTGAATGTAAAAAGTAAAATAATTTTACGAACAGAAAAAGGTTTCAGTCTTAATTGTGTGACTCATTTGCAATTCGCAAACAATAACAGGAAGCTTATTCGGTGAAGTTTTACACCGTACAAACAAGTGAGTGTTTGACATTATCTGCTACACACCAATCTGTCGAAATATTCAAATAGTCTTTCGCTTTATTCAAGATTCGTTCAGTTTTTACATTAACGTACTTTGAAATATTAATACTATAGTGTCCATATGATATCTTTAAAAAAGCTTTATGTAGATATGACTGCCAAATCTGGTTAGTATTCTGGATAAGTTTCCACTTGCTTTGAGGCTCGTGAAAATATCAGTTGACCTGAGCAGTTGTGTGTGTATGACAGACGAGTATTTTTTCCCCAAATATCTTGTAGACTATAAAAAAATTGTAAAATATTCACCTCTACTCAAACCCGACATTACACCTGAACCCGACAAGGGTTCGGGTTGTGGGCAACCTGGGGATCCAAAGGGTTGGGCCAGGTTGCTCGCATGCCAAATCGTCCATGGTCATTTCCACCGCGAGGAGCCAAGAGCAATTGTCCACGCGAGTGAGCTCCGCAGATGACATGTCACAACGTATGCGCGATGGCTCTTGGGATAGCGGCGCAGGCGATGACGGTGAATAAATTACTACATGTTTTTGAACCAGTGCGTTGTGTCATTCTCCGAGACGGGTAAAAGGAAGGCGAATTTCACGAGGTATAATGTGGATCCCAGAGCCCTTGGTATACTTGTTTCTCTAGGCAATATATAACATGTCAAAATGCTCTCACGAAAGTTTTTGCGTACAAAACAAACTCCGAGTACTCTCTTAAAAGTGACTGCGCGTCTACTTACCCGCAAAACACTCAGAGACGTCGATCTCTGCGATCTACGAAATCAGCTCAGCAAATGATGATGAACATCTGCTTAGACCACAAAATTAAGTCAGCTTTGTGGCATTACGCAATGCAAGCATGATGCTTTGCATTGCGCAATGCTGCAGCGCACTTAATTATCAAGTGCAAACGGATGTTCCGCCTCATCATTCGCTGAGCTGATTTCGTAAATAGCAGAGATTGGCTCTTTGAGTGCTTTGCGGATAAGCAGACGCCGAGGATTTTTTAGAGTGTAGATCCCTATTCTTTATAGAAGCAGCTTGTCAAATTTTGTGGTTGGCACAAGCCAGAGAGCTAAGACTAACGTCCCCGATCTTAAAATAACCTTGACATTCTACATGTGATATAAGTAATGGTTAACGTTACGACGTACAGTTAGTTTTAACCATCGCGTTGTGTAAGGCTCAGATATTGCCCCTTATTGCCTCCCACCTATATGACAATGAGTGAGTTTACAGTGCACTTTGAGATACACCCGCATTTCACTGCACAACTGCATGACTGGCTCACCGATCGTTGGTAATTTTTAGTTTATGCTGTAGAGTTTGCCAAAACGTTTTCTAACTTGCTCATTACGAAGAAAAATACAAAATAACTATGGTGTCTTCCGTAAGGGTTCTTTGGAAATCAGTGACCAAGACTGGAAATCCGAAGTGCCCTCACTTTAGAACTTAAGAATGAGTTCATAGTAGGGTTTACTCCTGTGATTGAGAAAAAAATACCAACGTGAAAGGTGAGCTATTTCACCTTCTCCAGAAATGTGAAAAACTTAAGACAAGGGTATCATTTTGTATAACAAATGCATGTCACTCTAAAGAACAAACTAAATTATGTAGCATTCAGAAACAACTGTTTTCGACAGCGATTCGAACTCCCATAAAACAACCCTAACCCAATCAACACAGCTCTAGGAAAATTCTTAACGAATACGAAATTTAAGATTAACATACCGACAATCGATAATCATGGCGCATAGATATCTGAAGATGACAAAAGCCATGATTCTATCATGTGTCCTTTGAAGTGACCTTTCTTTTCCAGAAATCGGTACACTTGATCGGTCGGCATTACTCTGTCACTACCAAACTTTTACGTAACGAGTTACAAGTAACTGATCATTTGGAATCAATTACATTTCATTGTAAATTTTTAAAGCTTCAATTACTTCTTTCCATATGTCACTCGTCTATGTTTCACAGGCGTTAGAGCCATTTTTTTACCCCAACACTACTAAAAAAGGGGGAAAGCTGAAACCATCGTCCACGGACGATCTTTTTTCGGCTTTTCGCTGCCCCCTTTAAAACGATTTCAACAGGCGGTCGCAACAGTAAGGCACTTCGCCTTCTAGAGGACTCAGAAGCGTCCGTCGAGGCACCGCGCAAACACGAACTGGTTCGCAAAGTGTTTTTGCGCTACAAAGACTCTCTTTCCTTAAGCGCATCCATAAAGAGAGTCTTCAGCTTCTCGACAGATGGCTTCAGCAGGAATCGATGGAAGATGACTGACGAGAACTTCGAACAACAATTTCTGCTAAAGCTTAACATAATGTGAATGACAAAAAAAGTAAGCACTTGAAACATATATTTGCATTTTTGATTTTAATTAAAAGTTTAAAAAGTAACGTGAAAACTAATCAATTACTTTCTAGTAGCTGTTCGATTACTTTTCTGATGCAGTAACTAATTAATGTACGATCAGTTACATTTTCCCATAGAGTAATTGTAATTGTAATTTGGTTATTTCAGTAACGCGTACAAGACTATACCTATGACGGTGAAATACATTGCCGACCAAACTCAAAGCCATTATTTTTTTGCCTCTAACTTCAACTAAAACAAAGCAATTGCCCTGATGTCATCTTAAACCATACCTTGATGAAATCTGCGGACGTTTTTTTTGTTTGCTTGGTAGTTGATTCCCAAAGACCTTATATTATTTCGAGCTAAAGGGTGAAAAGGGTGACTGGAAGGTAACCAAAGTCGAACTTGTGCACGAAAGTGATTTCAAGATTGAAGTAGACGTCGATCTACCAACGTCGTTCATATCTACATGCTTATAAATAAGTATAAGATGTAAAATACAGGAGTAGAGTAAAATGATTGAACGCAGAATACTTCTCGCACTTTCAAGATAAATTTAAGGGCAATTTTGCATTGAAGTTTCCGTTGCGTGTTTATACATATATAAACGCATCTTGAGTTATGAGACAAATGAATCGATTACGCAAAATGAGATGCTATAAACGCATACACACACGGACATTACACACGCTCACGCCACAAAGTTTCATGCACAAACAAACATGCAAACAGGGCTACTGACAATGAAAGAACAAACATTTCAAACTGAGACACGTGCAAAACCTTTTTTCTTTAGCAGTTTCAGGGAGCCAACTGCGTTTCACTATGCAAAGAGGCATATTTATATGCAGCCTTGATCGCTCTAGACATATATAAATGCTAATATTGCGGTGTTCTCGTACTCCCGGGAAATAAAAAAAATGCATCAGGCCACCAGCGCTTCAATTTAAATCAAGAGCCTTGCATTTGATCGCGCCAGTCCCCGGAACCCATATGCGTCCTGCGACCTAACTGAACAGAGTGTTTTCCCCTAACCTCATAAAGCAGTTTCTCACTGGATTGAGTGAAAATGAAAATTCGTCAAATCCGCTTTCTCCTGCACAGAAGTCGTTTTCCCTGTTTTCTGAGAGTAATGTGTAATACGTTCTTTGGGATTACTAATGGCCGTCATTATCAATACGAAAACAAAACTGTCCTTTCTATCTATGATTCACTGAAATGAAATGCTAATTACCATGAGAAAAATTCTTTCGAGATAAATGTATATTTATTACCCATTTATTCATGTTGTCTTTGGAAAAATCTCCATATCTTTCGATCAATGAATGTTGCAGAATCATTACTAAAACGATGACCTTCGTAGCAATTGCAAAAAAGACAGGAATACAAAATAAATCAAACAAACCACTTTCCACGCAGCTAAAACCAAATTTCCGTTCCAGCTTCCTAATTCGAAAATATTTTCTAAACATTGTGATAGGTTTTTGGTCTATGTTGACTGTGACGCAATGGCAATTTATTTCCAACGCGTGTTTTTTAACCTGTTTCACGGCTTGGTGTTTCTACAGCTAGACGTGACGCATATCAGATTCGCTTGAGAAGGCTCGAGCGCCAGCCTGTCGCCACAACTTTCTGTTCTTATCGCTAGGTGACGTCGATTTCACTGGAGTCGCTAATAGATGGATGTACAACATTGCCGAATCCTACTACACCGTAGGAATTCAACAACCCTATCTTTTTTCAAAACAAAAGACTCATCCGGTTGTGCGGTGTCGCTTCTAAATGTACACTCAGATAGCAGAGTTTAGGTTTCTCGGAGGGGTGTGATCGTGGCTTTGAATGGCAATATGAATTAAAATAATTATACTTAATATAGCACGACACAAACTTTTACTATCCGTACGTTGACGATAACGTTCCTGCAATGAAATCTCTCAACCTGATGCCTGCCGAAATATCTTTTGGAACTAAATTTGCTTAGTAACATAATCGTGATAAGGTAGTACGACAGACGATTATATCCGTTCAACAGATGCTCGTTTGTCGAAAATGAAGATGTGCGGCGAATAATATTACCGTATTACCTAATCTGCGCGTAGGTTGAATTTCACTTTGAAATACTAAAACGTAATTAAGGTAAGAACAAAACGTGTGCTTTTTACTTCAAGGTGTAGAATGTTTGTTTTAATGTCTAACTGTGTCTCGTAAATCACACTGCACTTATTACTCTGGTGTCTCATTAATATGAACACACTCGTTCACACAAAATGCGGAAAGGATGTGAGTTATTCCTAATAGCGAGGCAAACATTCATGTGTTTACCCAATTCGTTCGCCAAAAATATATCTGCAGCATATCAATAACAACGTAGTCCGTATTAACCAGAGGGACTTGTGCCACACAAGATGGATCATGTGTTAATCAGTTTGCCAAAATTGTGACGGACCAGATATCTCTGTAAAAAAAAAAGTTACGGTGTTCTTGACCGCACAAATTAACGACGTGTTGCCGAACACTCTGTTTCAGTCTGAGTTTCACAAGCCTTCGTGACCAGATTCTCAAGTTTCAGAGCCTGCCTTTGTTTGATCCTAAGTTTGAAACGAACTTCAGAAGTTTTCATTTAAAAATTTGCCCCCTTCCCGGAAGCCGATGCCATTTATCTGCCTAGATTCGTAGTTTTCGTCAGCTGCCATTTTTCCTTAAGAATGTTCCGATAATCGCGCGTAATTTTTTTTAATATAACAGCGGCAAGCTCTGGAACTTTGGCATCCGGTGCGAACCGCTAGCGGAGCAGCTTCACAAAGGGTAAGAGTTCGGTGAGGCATAATTGAGTTTTGCGGTTGAAAAGAAATAGACAAAATATTTCATATGAAAAAATTGTAAGGACAAAAAACACAAAACCGGAATGCGTCACAGCGCAACGAATATCGGATCCCCCTCCCTAGCCCTCTCGGAGGACCACCTTTCCTTTCTTCGACCGGAACTTCAGTCATGACCCCCCGTCTCTTTTTCTCCTTCACTAGTTCGTGGGGCTCCTTCTGCTCCTTTCGTCCCTTCCCCGTCTCTCCCCTTTCCTGCCCCTCCTCTTCCCTCCTTTTTTCTCCATGCTGTATGGTCTCTCTTCCCCTTCCCTGATCGAGCGTCCCTCACCTCCGTCCTTCTTCGGGAGAAAGACCCCGACCCGTCGGAGTTGTCATTAAACGTTTGCTGCCAATTGGTAAATCGCCCCGTCCATCCGTTTGTATTGTGTTCTTCCCAAAATTTATATTATCCTTTCCAGCACGCTGGAAATTCCAAGTACTAAATATTTGTTCCAAGACGCCGGGAAGCTTCCGGCTGAAAAAAGCTAGCCATTCTGATGTGAGCCTTGGTGGGCGATCTAGTCACGTCCAAACCAGTCCCCCTTTAATATCTTTATGTTAATACAGTATGACCCCTTTGCATCACGAATATAGCTTTTTACTAGTTTTGTATATTTGTTCCCCCGCTCTCCACGTTCGGGAGCATAATTTTCTGGAGAAAGTGTCTAAGATAATCTCTAAGTTATTTCACAAGCGGTTACAAAAGGAACAAAATTGACAAAAGGAGTAAGGACGTTGTACTATACACATTGCTCTTGGGAGTTCACATTATACGAAAGGAAGATAATAAAAATATAAACATTAGTAGTTAAAAATTACGTGTGTATTCTTGCGGCGGATCAGGAGGTAACAATATATAAATTACAAATAAGCTCGTTCAAATCACTGGAAGCCAGGGTGTCGAACCGAAATGTTTTTCGTTCCGGTTTTCGTTCCGGTTCAGGGAAAACGGTTCAGCTCCGGTTCAACTCCGGAGGGAAAAATAAAGGTTCAAACCGGTCTGAACCGGTTCGTACTCATGCTACAAAAACAATTGACGACAGCAAAAGATAAACTACGCATATTTTATAAAAGTGTTACATATAAAAAGCAAAGGCTCACATTACTGTGTGGAACGAACGAGCTCGTGCTGGGGCACCTCGGGACGTGAGTGAAAGCGCAGTTCAATGTCAGACAGCTGACCGAAGAAGCAGGATGTCGTCAAGCATATCCGGAGAAAACCGGCACCTCTGAGACGATAAAATTAATTTCAGTGCAGAAAAGGCTCGCTCAGCTGACCTGGGTTGCAGGAACTCCCAGGGTTACTTGCGCCAGTGCGTAGAGTTCTAAATGACATTTCCTTCTCTCCTCTCGAAACGGCAACATGTTAGCGTCCCTTGAAAGCCGCGGCTCCTTGTCTAGCATTTCCAGGAGGCATGCTATATCAAGTGGGCTACTGGTACCTCGAACGTGCACGCCAGCCTCAACCGCTCTTTCCTTGAAGAGCGCTTCCAGGGCGTCTTCTGGATCTTCTGGAGCCGCCGCAGCTTCAGAAGAAAGGGTATAATCTTGCTCGCATTGCAGAGCTGTGATCTGGCTCCAAGTCTTTGTCAACTGCAACGTGGCCCGGTACTTCTGCTCAGGGGTGAGAAGAAGGTGGTAGCGGGTATTTATGTACACTGCTGCACAAAAGACATCCGTGTCAAGGAGTTGTCGCTCCCTTTTTTCATTGACTGAACCAAGGCCTTTGCTAACAGCGACGATATCTTGGAGGTGTCCATGACCCATCTCAGCCATGCTCCGTAGAAATCCCCTACATTGAGCTGTTCCTTCTGCAATGTCTTCGTCGCCACTTCTGCCGGGCGAAGCGATACTGCGAGCATTTCGACTTCCGCCCATACGTCTTCAGTCCACCTGGAGCTTTCTTCCTTTGAGAGCAACCCTCCAGTGAAGCCTCTTAGTTCAAGTAGCTTGGTGAGCATATGCAGCGTGTACATTCATCGCATTGGACAATCAAGCACTGGTTTCTTCAACCCTAGCTTTTTGATCAGGGACATAACAGATTGGACACGTAGTCTCTTAACAAGCGCACGGATTTCTTCAACAATGTGCCCGCAGCCCGAACCTTTCAAGGCGTCACTAACTCCCAGCTGCAGCGAGTGAGCGGCGCGCCTCATCTTTTCTAGCAAGCCGGAATCATCAGAGAGTGCGCTCTCAGGATTCTCCAGTAGATATTGCAGAGCGTGGGACTCAACTTCAGGGTCACTGGAGCCGACCTCTTCCTCGGAGTCAGAAGATTCCTCGTTCATTTAAGCGAGGAGACGCACAGCTTTCACCATGTTGGCACTGTTGTCTGTCGTGACGCTGTATACCTGGCTGACGTTGAGATTGAAGCGAGAGGGTGCATCTATCACCTCTGACCTTAGATGTTGCCCCGTGTGCCTTGTTAAAGAGTTATATCATGGTCAATGGCTGGAGCACCAACATAAGACCAGAAATCCCGGAGAATGTATAGTTACTGTGCTTATTTCGTTTGAGTTCTCGAGGCGAACTTTATAAATTATGAAGACGACCGTTATGTGAAAACCTGATAATGGAACGTTACAGAGCTTTCCGCTACCTATTTTTCTCGCTTTTTGAATTACATGAACGAAACACCGCAAAAATAATTTATCAGTTTAGCCGAGGAACGAAAAAATATTATTTTGGTCCAAATCAACTCTGATTTGCGCAAAGACAACATTTTTTTTGCATTTTTTTATTTTTTTAAGGGAACTGTGTTTTTAGCTACGCACTTTTCACGCGACCTGACTTCGCGTATGAACCGAAAACCGCATGGAAAACATATCGGTTCCGCTCCGGAGCGAAAAAAATTATTTTGTTCCGGTTCAACTCCGGTTCGCGCGAAAATAACGGTTTTTTCCGGTTTTCGGTTCACGGTTCAGGTTCGGTTCAATACCCTGCTGGAAGTGTCACTATTGATTTTTAGATTTCTTCTTGTTTACGTTTCCTGAAGACAGTCTAGTTCTCGGTAAGAATCATTATCGAACGTGGAGATCGTTTTCTCGAAAGTTAAATTTTCGGGTAGAATAAAAAAAAATCTTCAATATTTGTTTTAATAGTTTAAGGGGGATGTTGATATTTTTCTACCCAAACAACCCAGGGGACGAATTACTAAAATTTTATCTTGAGGTTCTAGCAGTAAAATAGACGGACCGTCATTTTGAGGCAATAATTACTGTATTCATAGATGTCTCGAAACTAGTATCATTTGTAAGAAGAGAAATTCTCACGTGACTAAGATGCCGTACGTGTAAAACTTTACAAATTGAAGACAATAAATTGAAGCACGATGGAAAACAAGCTTCACAGACGCGAAGAGATTATTTGGCCGAAACTATGGCAAACATATAAATTATTCATTATTCCTAAAACCAAAAACACGAAGCAAACTTTTTTAAAATAACCGGACTCCCAATCGAAAAAAAGACAGACTTAACTCACAACCTTATAATAAATATCTGTATAACGGGGAGGATCATCAACAATCTTATATTACATCTCCCACGAAGATATAATTAAAAAAAAGAAACACCAAAAAAGAGGACGAACCCTCGAAGCTCATTACATATTTAGCAAATAAAGTATTCCAATTATTAGCGTTTCTGAGCTGAGCTTAATCAAGAGCGCACCAGCACTCAGTCTTCACTGAATGCGAATCTTCAACTGATATTAATATTTTTATTTAAAATAGTACAAAGGGGATTATAGTTTCTTTTTAATTGAGGTTCCTTCAGTATCCATTAACTGAAAAGTAAAAAACAAAATGGCAGAAAGTAGTGACTAAACCGGACAAAACTAAATTCTCTAAAAAAAAAATGTGCAGAAGTTTAGTGTTCAGGAGCGGAAAAAAAAATAGGGTGGAAAATTGAGGGGCAGTCGGATAGATCGAGCCCCTCGATTTGTTCCCGGAAAAATTCGATAACTCATTCGGTTAAGCCTCATCGGCTCAGAGGCGTTTCACGCCATTCTGAGCTTCAGTTGGAACTTGGATTGTTCTAGGTGCTGGACAGGCTGAACTACATTCGGGTTAGCAACGTTGTCTGCTCTTGAGCACAGAGGCAGAGTGACGTCACGGCCCCAAGTGCTGATTACAGGACTTCGTGGGGGTAGTGAACAAAGGCTGTATCCTCCAATCACAGTGAGCAAGTTTCTCTGCTCTTTGCGCAGGGGCACAGGGACCTCACAATGCCAAGCCCTCACTGGATGATGTAGTGGGTAAAAGACAGACAGGTTCTTCCTTTGTGTCTACCCACTGTGTCCTCCAATCAGAGCAGGCCAGTTCGTCTGCTCTCTCACGCAGAATGTGAGGGGGCGACTCCGGTGTCTTCAGTGTTTTGTTTCACTTTGCGATGGAATGCAGGGGACGCTACAAACCATCTAGACAATCCAGCGCTATTATTGTGTCTTGTTGCGTCGTTGTGCCCGTCTTAAAGGACAGGGGCACTCCCACTGCATGAGATACGCTCCTACTGCCTATAACATCCGCAAAGGCCGTTGGAAAGGCGAAACGTAGTGTAGTTGTAGAACTAGCAACCTTTCATTTTATACGGCTTTTTTGAGATAAACCAGTTCTTCACGAACGAGAAATCTGTCTTCAAAAAACGACATATTAAATAATTTGATGAGCACGTTTTATCTGTCTACTACCAAATACCAGACGCGATACAGCGAAAGAAAAATTCAAGGTGGATGTGGTGTTTGCTATCCGCAGAACAGAGCATCATCTGCTGTGGCGGGGCTTAGTAATACGCAAGATCACGGACAACAACTTTTTCGCGCCACTTCTGTGCTCAAAGAGCCTCCCACGTTTTCGTAACTCTTCTCTCATGCACGAGTAAACGCGTTTTGCTCGACTTGGTTGCCACGTTGGTCGAGGTTGTCGAAGGGCTAAGCGAAAAGTAAAAAGAATGGATGGCAACTTTCGTGCGGATCGGATTTGATTCTTTGGGTCCGCGTTCGCGAACCATGGCTATATATATAAAAAAGGAAGGTAGAAAAAGTTGGAAGTGCACTTGATCAAAAAGGGTTCATTTTTAATTATTAAGTGAATGAAAAAACATAGAGGGGTTGCAGTGCTCGAATAAAGGCCTTTTTTCACCTTCACACTTGACCGTACTTGGGATGATTGGGGATTTTTATGGTGATAATGATGAGACCAAACTTGGGATCTGCCATTCATTTTTTTGTTATTTTAAGAAGGCCGCGCTTTCAAGTTGCGACAACACAACACGCTTTTTATGACTAGTTTTGTTAATTGCGTTTATATTAAGACACAATTATCTCAACGTGTGTAAATTATCCTTCTTAATTGCTATACAGAGGTGTTAGTACGCACATATGAAAGAAAAAGAAAACGTTTAAGTGGCCCAAGATATATCGACTTCAAGAAATTCCAGGGTTATTATTCAAGAGCCCTATGACGTTTTCAACTCCGTCCTAAATTGCATTACGCCATATTGAGTCGCAGTTCTACAGCATAAAGTGCAATCTGGTAGGAATTGTCAGGCTGGGTTACGGCTTCACATCAGTGATCTAGCGGTGCCTCATGTGTAGGGATTGGCGAATACAGGAATTTGGGTCCGAATCAAATTCGAAACGAAGAGTGATTTTGGCCTATAATTTCGAATCGAATAGTTCGAATAGGACAAGCAACAAGTACCACAAGATATGTTTAAACTATAGTTTTATTTTTTCTCTTATTTGGTATTAGAAGTACTGTAATTTTTAATTTTAAGTGTACTAAGTTCGGGAGCACGAAATGGTCAAAATGGTCGGATGCTTGCGCCACCTGGCCAGAAATCCAAGCCTGAGTATTCGGAAAGGTCAAATAATTCGATATTGTCAAATAATTCAATATTGTCGAATACTTAAATTCGATTCGAGGCGAATGCCGAATAGAACAGAATTCGATGGGTTATTCGTAATAACCGAATATTCGCCCATCCCTACTAATGTGCTATGATCCCTACCCATGTGAAAACACAATCAAATTGAACTGCGGTAATACCGCATCACATGTCTCATTTAAGGGTCAGTTCTCGAAATTAAATATTAGGTATTGCATTCTGTGCGTGAGGCTCACCTTTCAATCACGTGCTTCAATGGCTGACCAAATCACCGGAAGCAAATCTGCCAAAGAAAGAGAAACGATGTTGAGGTAAAACAATTCCGATTGTTTATAATGTAACTTTATTGAATACCTATTTCCGAGAATACAAACCGATAGGTATATACATTTAAAACCAACAAGGAACAGGCACTGGGAATGTGAAACAGATAGTACACGAGATAGTGCTTACGAGAAATGTTCAGGGTGTGTCGTTTAAGATCCGCTTTTAACCGCCTTGAGGATTATACATATTCCTCATACTCATCATTTTGTCATAACCCATACTTTGAAAGTGCGAACTACATACAATGGTTTCTGCACATAAACATCGAATTTTGTGCACACGAAATCATTTCGACGCTTCTAATATCACACAGTTTTAGTGTCACCAAAGATTTATTTAGGATATTTTTCACACCAATTCGTAAGCAGCATATGTGCAAAACCATAGATATTACGATGGTTCATATAGATGTAACTTTTAGATACAGTAATGTTTCGTTAATATGGACCACTCCATTACTCCCAAAAATCGACCATAATATGAGTTGCCCATATTAACGAGACAAAGATGCATGTATTTCGCCAGTTTTTCCCCGAAAATGTATTTCATATAGCGGCGTACACATATTAACAGGGTCCACATAAAAGACACATGACTGTTTAAGCGTTTGCACATAATCTCTAAATTGTGCTCCTGAACTAACCTGCTTAAGTACCCATTCTTTTGTGGACGTTCTCTAAAACCTTGAGGCTAAAACGTGTACTTCTTTTAGTTATTTTTCAATGGGACATACCATAGCCTCCCGTATACTGACAAAGCCTGGCAGATCGCCACGATAAGCGGCCGCCGAAATGGAAAAGGTGGAGCAGCAGACAACAGGTGAGAGGAGAGCCACATGACTGGCGCCCGCTTCGGCGAGACGCCGAAACACACTTCTCCCGAGCGAACAATTGTATTTCGGGTCCCCGCCGCTGCAACAGCTGTGCGCTGACGTCCAGGTTATCCGAGAAACGACTCTTTGATGCTCTGTGCTACCAGATCCTTGCGCTCCAAATCTACGACCGAGCACTCGATGGCGTTCGTCGTCGAACGGCCAGGCTTTGTGAGTATAGAGGAGGCTATGGACATACATAACCTCACGTCTTCAGGGCTAACCGCAGCATGTTTAAGATTTCACTGCTTTCTAGGTTTTCAAGCAATTTATTAGAAGTCGAGCAGTTCTCCATCGTAAAAAGCAAAAGGAAATAAGTTTTAAATAAATAAACCAAAGCTTTCAGGGTTTGGCTAAAAAAGAGTAAATCATAACGCACTCTACGTTGGCACAGTTTTCATTTAAAAATAATGCGTTAGGTTTATTTAATTTTAAGTAGTTCAATATAACTGCTATAAGCGGCCTGAGCCAGAGTTAGCTCGTTTGTAAAGCAGTGTCCTAAAAATGTTTGTCGCGTGCAAATATTACAAAATCCTCATATTTATAACCTTTGTATATTCACCATGGCTTCGTCATGGACTAATGATAACAATGTTTCAAGGATTTCTAACTCTCTGAACAACATTAAATAATTATTCATTCATTCCTGCAGCACAATGTGAACAAACAAAGGAACACAAAGGCAATAGGTGGCCCTAATTGCACGAAACCGATGGTACATAAAACGTAAAATTAACAGTGTTAATTTCCTTTATAGCACAACGAAAGTTATAATGTATTAAATGGTCTTGCACGTGAATAACGAGATATATCAATAACTAAAATAAATGTAGGTAGATGAAGGTTTACAATTTTGCGCAGATTACTTCAGGGCTAGGTTTTTATAAAATATAAATTTGCGAAGAAACGTTACGCAAAAAGTGTAAGACGTAATGTATCGCTAAAGTTAGCGCAAAACCCGAAACCGTGTATAGTATACAGCAATCAGAATCTACGCCGAGATTTATCCTTCAACCGGAATAAATAATTTTCGTATCATATTCTGTGCACTAAGATAAGAACCACCTTCCCTCTACTTTTTCTTGAGCGCGTTGATAGTAAAGTTAAATACTAGAACGAATAAAAAATAAAGGTCCTTGATGTTTTATTCTTTCTTGTATCTAACCTTCCTCGTTGTTATAGTTTTGTAGTAAAACAAAATAGCGTTGCTTTAGCGTCCGATACACTCAAATCAACAGAAGTCTAAAAAAGTCGTGTCCTTCATTTTTTGTGAGAACATTGTATGACGTATCACAAGAAAGCTATATATATATATATATGTTCACTGGGAGAAAGCACCAAGCCCCAATATAATGAGAGTTACCTAAATCTCGCCACTGCCCTGCATACCTAAATTTGTGTGTAATTAAATAAAGTACATTCTACCTTGCAGCTTGTCGTCAAGCTGTGTCCAATTTACGGCAATCAGTCACAGGTGCTTTGTTTTCAGTATTTTCGTAGACAAAACCCCGCCAACTAAGCTAACCTGGGATAACCTTGCTAAAAGACGAACACAAAAATAGTCAAAACATCCGCCAAAAAATTCCGGTCCGACCTGACTTATTTTGATAATGTCGCTTCAATTTCCAGTAATATCCCGCGTTCCTGGACTGACAGGCGAAAGCTGTAACGCCGGAACATTATTAAAACTTGCCCTGACACGAGCGCCTCGAAATATAAATAAAACTAAAATGATTAATACCGAGCGCCGCCAGCTTTTGCTAACATCTACGCGACGACATATCTTTCTGTTTCGCTGACGCTCCTTCTGAAGTTGCTTTTGCACTCTCTTTGTTTATGTGCGCTGTTTGTCATTTTTCGAATATTATTGTTGTTCATCAACCATTGTTGTCTCACTCGCCGCCTCTTTTTGTGCATTACCAAATTTCGTTAGTATTAAATGATATAATCTTTCGAAGAAAAAAATACATTATATATTTTAACTTATTATCATATCATGCAGTTTAACTAAAAAAATCATCATATGCCTTAAAGAACACACGAAGGAATTTGAAAGGGAGCTTTGAATTTCATTTCAAACGTCTCAGGCGTACCATCGCGCGTTTAGCCTGCCGTGTGCTGGCGCTACGGGCTTGCCCATCGAATACAACGCAAGAAACCTGAACACGTGACCTCACAAAGGGAACGGCGATGGGCAAAACCCAGTCACGTGGCCAGGCTCCTGGAACCCGAGACGATTTCAGTTGGCCACGCAGGCTGGCGCGTGGTCCACTTGAACCGAAATGCAGTCGACAAGAATGCCGGCGCATCGCATCGCGGAATAGGCGCGTGAATAGGCGACCCGTGCAGAGCTCTATAATTGTGTTTCGTGCTCCTTTGATGTCGCGTTCTTACTCCGAAATTTCGCCCCTTTGGGGGAAAAACGGCTGACAAAAGTTCCAGCCTTCAGGAGATTATTAGATGAGTCACTTTCCACTCTCATTGTTGGATCTGCCCTTTGCGCGTGGCTAGGTCTTTACGGGGATAGACGTCCTTGGCGAGGCTGCGCAGTCGGTCCCGTGTGTTTTTCGTGAATGTACTTCATGGTCTGCTACATTTATTGAAAAAATTATCTTTTAAACTTAGAGGAAATTTTTATCCGCTAATTCAGCGGCGAATAACTGTGTCGTAACATTGTGACTCTTGCCATGACGTCTATTTTTTTCACAATCTAGCGGGTATGTTTTTGCTGATTTGAGTATTTAATTTTGTTTGCGAAGCTTAGCGGAAAAAAGATATTTGCTTAATATAGAGGTGAAATTTATCCGCCAAGTTTAGAGGACATTTATTCGCTAGATTTAGCGGAAGTTCATTATCACGTGAAGTAACGACATCACGTCAGGTTATGGCGTTAAGTGAACTCACAGTGTCACATGAATACCGACCAAACAATTTAGCGGTTCGTAAGTCCGCTCAATTTTTACGCGACAAAAGGGAGTTTACGGAGACTGTTTTCCAAGCTCCGCTACGGTCTCCGCAACGATGACGCCACTGCTGCGCATGCGCGGTGCTAACATTGCGTGCAGAATCCCGGATCTCGTAGCGGGTTGCGGAGAACGTAATGGGGCAGCGGAAACGATCTACGAAAACTCCCTAGCATAGTGTAACTGTGCCCAGCAGAGTCCAGCGTCGCAGTTGATTTTGCAAGACGCGGCAAGAAATGAGGGTATTTTTCTTCATCTCTCCACTGAGACGAAGATATCTGGAATTTGACGACTGCCACAGACTCTTGTGCACATCAGGAACCCGTCGCTCTCATTGACTCAAATGAGATCAGGTCCTAGTTGTAATAGTCTATTTTTAGACCAACAAGCGATATTTAATCTGGGTCTAGAAGAACTCGTTGTCGTAAAATAGTTTTAATAGAACACTCTATTAAAGTATTTCAACATATACTCACACGCGGAATTGACGTCGTTGCTAAAAAGTATATTATGGCATTTGTGAGTTTATTTTCTTAGATTGTGCTTCTCTGGTAAATTCGTCTTCCACCGATATATAACAGAAATACAGCGTGGTACCTTGCGAGTTTTGTACATATATACAGATGGCTTGAAACAAGTAAATTTCGTATTCTCAGAGATTTTGTCCACCATTTGTATGTGCATATGTTAAAGCATATGGCTACTTTCAAATGAAAATGTTTCATGCATGAGAATAGGTCGCTATCAACTCACACGCATTGAGAGATAATAATTATTGACATTGCAAGAACAGCTATTATTAAATAAAACACATACACCAAGTGTCTATGGATAATAGAAATAAACAGGAGCCAGCCAGATTGATCTTACTTGTTCAAAAACCTACAATGTGTTACCTTTTTTTTGTAGACTCTTGTGCCGTTCGTATACTATATATTTATTTGTGTTAGGGCGGCCACATGAAATTGAACATATATTTTATAACGTATTTAATGGCTACGATTTAATAATTATTATTATCTGTCCTTCAATCACATTGGTTATATTTAGCAGAAGCGTGTTACAAAAAAATAATAACCCGTTTGATGTCTAATCTCAAGAAAATATGAACGCTGAAACTGTAGAAGCGTTAGACTAAGGGAGAATACTTTGCCGGAAGAGCGACAAGACAACTTCCGACGTCAGTACGGTGGCTTAAGCAGCAAAACATCCGGAGCGTTGCGGTTTCCTGGTGGAAAGAACTGCGAAATCTGTTCATGAGTTTTCCCTGGCAACGGGGAACAGAAAATTGCCCTGTTACATCCGATACGACATAAAATATATGTTTGTTATAAAATACAACAATACCGATGAGTGTGCTCAATATTGAGTGATGTACATAGTAAAAAAAGTTCACACCCTTGAACGTTAGCTTTCTGCACCCTTCACGATTTTAACCATGTCTAAGGACTAACACCCTAAGATTGTTACAGCTTCGCTTTTAGGTTGCTGGTGAACACACTGAACAGTACTGGCGATGTTAGCAGCATCCTAGTGATGATCTTTACCAGCAAGCTTTCTTTCACTTGCCCGTGTATTTTTCGTCCATATGTCTGCATCAAATATAGTATTATATAAATCAAGCTTTTGGATTGCTTTATACTCGTCTCTCTACACTGTGTAGTTGTAGTCCAAAGTTTGGTTCCAGTCAAATTGTATTTAAATTTGTCGCAAACTGCACGGAGGCTGGTACCTTTGTCAAGCTTCTCTTTAGCAGCTTTTGTCCGAGTCCATGTTGTCATGTTAAATGTGACAACAAATAAGCTTGATTTGGTTTGATTCAATTTGATTGAACAAGCACGCACCACACTCATGTGTCACCTCCTCTGAAACAATGAATGAAGCCGCAATAGAGCACGAACGGGTACGTAGCCATGTATAGTCAAGTGAAAGATAATATTTCGAAGGTGACCCGACCGCAGTTAGGAAGGTTAAAATGTGTTGTTTTGTTCTTGTTAATATATCGCACAGAGCATAAGAGTATGTTGAAGCTCAAGGAATGCACATTGATGTAAAACTCCTTGGTACGGGAAATAATTATAATTATTTGACGTATTTTATTTTTAATAAGATGGGATAAAGCCGTTTGAGGATGGTGTTGAGTCGCTTGACAGGACTAAAACGCGGCAAGCCCTTTCGACACCATTCTTACTCACACTCACCTAAGACATAAAGTGTAATCTTACAGTCGCAACCTATACCTAGATCAAAAAGGGTGTATTACTCCAAATAAAGGTGCAGAAGGGTACAGTGACGAGTTTAAGTCTCTAAAACACTCTATGTATATGCCAAAACACTGTTTACAAATCAAACACGCTTTCGCTTGTAAAAACCGTAGAAATCAAGAGCCGGGAAAAATAATGCTCCTGCTCATGCGCAGGGTCCGCAGCCGCGCCAGGTCAGTGACCTGAGGTCAGAGTTGAGTTGGTGTATGGCCATAAGGACATACAACTGTTTAGTTTGCATATATTTTGAAACAAATGTCTGCGCTCTAAATAATTGCCGTCCGTCTACACTTCCCCTTATTGCGCACTACGGCTCACTACGAAAGAAGGTGGTGAATGAAAGGCTTGAAGATATCTTTAGGTGTAAAGATAAGGCCTGCACCATGATAATAAACATGACGCTTCACGTGGCGAGCATAAATTGCGAACAGGGACATATTTTCAGGGGCGTCAATAACAAAACTTATTCCGTAAATTGTATTGATTGGATCCCGAAGTGCGCGGCGGTAAGGTGGACGCACAGTTATTTTAAAGCGTAAGGTCTCGCAAACATTGTAAAACCGCAGCGAACAAAAACTACTTGTCTTGACGGCTAACATGCAGTATCATTAACAAAAGGTATAAATGGGTGTGACCTCATACAACAATATTTAACTAGCGTTAAAATTAAAGTTTCTTATGCTTAGAGAATTCTGATTTCTTTCTTTGTTAATGCTGGCCCCGTAACTTCCAACATATTTATACAGACGATAAATAACTTCTCCTTCCAGGATATCAGATTTTTTATATTTTCCCGCGGGTTATTCTTATAATAAATTTAAACAATTTTAGTCTGAAATTTTACGGTCGCAGATGAGCGAGGGGGATGGGGTAAAGGGGTAAACAAATTTCTCCTCACGAGGCCCCACCGCCCTTGAAGATTGCACAGCTAAAACGAACCAAAATAGAACGATCAAACGTATACACAATCTAATGCTGAGCAGGTAGAAATTAAACTGTAAACAATAATTTTATTCGCTCATAAGTAGAAAAATATACGAATATCATGTATGTAAAAACACTCAACTAAAAATCATCGTTCACATAAAAATAACCCATAGAAACACATAACAAGGTCCGAGTTGTGAGAAGCTTACAATTTATGAGCCTATTGATTTAAAATTTACAAGTGCATGCGATCCCGACAGATAATAAACTATTCATCCCAACGTTGGATATTGCAATCATATATATATATATATATATATATATATATATATATATATATATATATATATATATATATATATATATATATATATATATATATATGTATATATATTTTACAAGTTGTCACACAATACTCTTCAGGGAATGAAAGTTCTCGTGTACTGGTATTCTTAAAACTGAGAAGCGAGGTAGTTTTTTCATTACTTAATATAATATCTGGTCGCTTCCTGAAATTCTGCAAACCCCCACGTTGGATTGAATATACAGCGCACTAGACGGGACCAAACTCCACGCGGAAAGTGACCACTCGTTTGAGAACTCCTTAAAGTTTCGGAGCGTGCACGCCTCAGAAATCCCGTTAGGAAGACTATGGAAGCTTTTCGTTTTTTTAAAGTTCCAGAAGAACCAGTATTCAAGCTGTTTCTGAATTTATGACGGTTTCTTGGTCGCATTACAAGCCTCGACTGGTTTTCATGGATGAACGCAGGAACACACGAATGCTAAACACGGCAGGGCTCATTTCTGCAGATTACGAAGCCGCGAAGTTTCGCAGTAAGTTTCGGGGGCACTATTTCTTTAGTGTGGGGCCCGACTCTCTATTGTGGCATCTAAAATATGCGGATTTAACGCGTCCCAACTGGGAAAACTTTTCTCGGAGTAGATTCGCGCAAGCGAGAAAACGACACTAATTGCCCGCATCTCTACAGAATGCACACTCCTATCTTCTCGTTCAAATGAAAGCCCTCTTTGTTCATGAGGCGTAAAATACAGGAAAGACTTTTCGTGCTTGAAAGTTTTGTCGTTATAAAAAAAAACATAGCAGCAAGCATTAGGAAATATATCAGCAGAGTCTCTAGAGAGATATTAGTTTGGAATGACTTTGCCTGGAAAACTTTGGAAACAACATTTTCTCTTTTGTCAGGGTTGAAAGACCGCACATTAGATAGCCAATCTACACTATCTATAAAAAAGCGTTATACTTATTTTCGAACTTGAAACACAAAGTATGCAAAAATGCGTTTCAGGTTATGTTGCGTGAGATGAAAAATTATTAATGGCAAGCTAGACGTAAAATGAGGTAAACCTACCAATGCATGTAAATATTGGTGTATTGAAACAAATTGTAAAACATCTGCGTTATAGCGTAGAAATTACTTTGTCAAGTTAATGACTTACAGCTTATGCTGGAACTCTTATTCCGAATTTCTACTTGGCCTTTCTGTAATAAAAAAATGTATCTCACTCTCTAGAACTCAGGTCTCTATTCAGTCCGCTTAAAAACCTCTTTTCGTATTTTTGTATCACGGAAGTATATTTTGTACCAGTTTTGGCTTCCCTCAAGCTTCGATCTGCAAAGGCTTGGTAATATAGTCTAACAAGACTAAAACAAGTATATATTGATTTTATGGGAACGGCTCATTCATCAAAGGAATAGGGCAACTGGTCTTTATCGATCAAGTAATTCGAGCAACGAAACCGGACGCAGAAGTTTCGGTCGATATAACGACACATGTTCCGCGGCCGTATTACCATCGGAAAACTTTTCTGGCTACGTCCGAAGGCTCTATCCAAAAAAAAAACTACGGCCGTTACCATTTCTTCGAGTATTCCAGATGCCTCAAGTTTCAATGTGATGTATGTAATATGTACTACTTAATTCATGATCGCGCATCTTGAGCGTTATTTCAGTTGAGCATTCTCTACCATTTTAATTTATCTCAATTAACCATTCTATCGCATTTGCACTCTGATTCTATTTCACCAATATTGCATTTACTCTATTCGTTCAAGCCAGTATTTTTTTTGTTGTGGCAACAATTTCACTACCTAATTGAATGTTAATTTCTATACTATTTGACAGCGCGTCCTTCTTTATTTTTCAATTCTCGATCCCAGGTCGCAATTTTGGCTACCTAAATCAAAGGTTTTGTAAAGCTTACTGCCTCTTTGAGAAAGAAAGATTTAACTCAATAAATGAACATGACACGAACCCCGACACTGCAGGCCTAAAACAACATGTACTCTAAAAGATCTGGGCTTTATGTAATCTTCAATTTAAAACAGCTTGTTTGCGCCCTTACATTTAGCTGAATACAAATTCGTTTTTTTTCGCTCCTTGATCCTACAACTTTAGCTCTTCCTACAATTACTATCAAAGTTGCCTTAAGAGTGCACGTTACTACAATGGCGTAGGCAAATCATAGGCAAGTGATAGACATATTAGCGACTCAAGCTCTATGAGGAAAGCTTGACTCAGGCCGAAACATCGACTCCCCAAATGGAATGAAACTTCATAAATCCTTCCAAGTGCGTCGTTTTCACTTCATTTATATTGATCTCTGTAACTAACCTTCATCGTGTATCCTCATGTGCATCAACATTCTCACGAGTGTAAAAATTGTTCTTGATATATTTGGTTTAGCTTGTATATGTCATTATTCAGTTGAGATTCTTTAGCTCAGCCTAACTGTTTATGCATGTGTGTCTATCTATAGCACCCATATTTTATTTTTCAAATAACCCGTTTTGTGCTTTGATGATGACACGGTGTCATTCGCGTCAATTTTAGTGAGTGAATTCTGCCGTTTTGTGTCATGACACCAGCCAACTGGGAGTTTCGGAGCCCTTTTGCAATTTGCTATCCGCTTGTTTCCCGAAACGCTTCACGCGTACGCAAGTCTCAGCTTGTAAAGTGTCTTCCGATTGTGTTAATAAATCGTTTTAATATAATTATATTTTTATGTTTATGAACAGTTATGTTTATGAACACTTTAGCCCCTAGGTTGCAATGCTGTCAGTACATCGTTCCTCGTGTCTTTATTCCCTTCACTAATAAAATAATTAATATAATTAAATAATTACAAAAAGTGACTCTGATAGCAATTAAAATCTCCAAGTACAAGATCCCCATGCTATGCAATCCTTGAATTTGTTGATGAACTCCAGAATTTCTTTTCACCGAATAAATACCTGGAAGGTAGTAAGAATTTTTAGTGACTCTATTCAACACGTATATTATTTGGCGTATACGAAGTTTCACGTGTACACAATAGATAGCTTGCTCTGACGTAACTTGGTCAGATATAACGTGGGAGAGGGTGCGTGAGAGCGTACCTTCCCCTGCGTTAACGAGGTGCTTCTGACCACCAGAGGGAACGGAGGATTGACGTTGCATGCAGACCACATATCGGGGTTAGACAAGACGAGATTTTATTTTGAGTCCTGTTTTAAAATATAAATGTGTTTATTCATCTATTTGTTTATGCGAATACCTACATCACCCTTAGTACAGCTTTATTGTAGGGAGTAGACAATGCAAACATTTAGAAATGCAAAGCACAAGTAAATGAAAACAATTTTGATGGTGTTGTAACTGTTGAAATTAAAATGACATTACAGCAACTTACTAATATAAGAGAAGAGAGTAAAAATGTGAGCATAAGAATATTAACATAAATCAATGTAGCAATGTTAGACCAAGGTGAATACTAGGCTTTTTAGTGCTGCAAAAAAGGGGGAAAGAAGAGCTGATTCGATTTCGGCAAGGTTATTGACCCGTGGACTGTTCGGTGGTATTTAAATATGTTTATTTTAGTCATGTATTCCCCGACTTTAAGATTGTGGTCTGTGCGGAGGGACATATAGGTTTGTTCTTTGATGTATAGTGGGTTAACGATGCCATTTCTGTATATAAATATGTTATGAAACAAGGACCATCCAAGATATTTCCGCCGGTTTGCAAACAAGGAGACCCTAAGTTAGCACATATATCAGAATAGCTTTTAGTGTAATCATAGTTGTCTGAGACAAACCGCACTACTCGTTTCTGTATCCGTTATAGCTCAGTATACTTTACTTGGTGTGAAGGCCCCTGGTGGTACAAGCGTATTCTGAAACCGGACACACGTTCGTCATATATAAGGTTTCTCTAAGCTGTACAGGCGCCGGCCTGAAATTTCGTGTTTGAAAGTTTAAAGTGCACCTAGCCTTAGTGGACGATTAACTAACATAGACCTTCCAAAGTAATTCGCTGGAAAACAAAACTCCTAAATACTTATCTTCTGGCACAACAGTAAGAATTGCGCTACTGAGAAGCGAATTTGTTGTTATAGGTATTCTCTTGTTGGTAACTCTCACCAAATTGCACTTATTAAATTTCTGGGTCATCTTCCAAGTTTGACACCACGGTAAGATAAAATCAGACTCATTTTGCAAAGGTTCACAATCCGCGTCTCATGAAATATAGCTATATAAAAAACAGTCGTCCGCATATGATCGAACAGGGCAATAAATATTTAGAGTTATATCATCCACACATATTAAAATGGTAGGGTGGACAGCGTTTTGCTTTCTTCCAAGGAGATACGCTTCAAGCCACAAACGTTTATCTGTAATATAAAGTGTGCTTCACCTTTGCAGTAACCGAGTATGTGATACAGAATCGAATGCCTTGTGGAAGTAAGAACAAAACAAAAACAGACACCTTTAATACCACAGTTTATCGAAGCAGCAAGGCCAGGAGTAAAAAAAGCAAGCAAATTATGTTTTAAACTGTATTTTCTGAATATTTAATTACTCATTTACTTATTTTTAATAGCGTCGGCCCGTGGGCCGCTTGTGCAACCTAAACATGTAGTTTAACAGTGAAAAATAGTTTAATGAAAGCTATAGGCACTAAGAGAATGAAACGGCAGTTGGGGAACGAGAGACGATTGGGTAACCTGGTTGTGTCCCCGCCTCCGGAAGGTTTATAGCACTCTACATAGATGGCGCCACGCAAAGAAGTATGACCCAGGGAGGCTCTAGTGAGGGTGGGCGCAACTGCTAGATCGGGGATCACAAGATATGGACACCATTTAATTGCTAAATTTTGCTGGGAGTTTACGGGGCAAAAGGTCATTTTATTCCCTAACTCAGGTCATAAGCGCCCACTAATGTGCTTCAATAAATTACGCAATATATAAGTTACTACTTTTCTATAGCCACCAGGTTAGCTATGATAGGTTAAGTATTTGTTTAAACCGAAAAAAAGAGGCATATTTCGCCATCTTGGAAGTTGCTGCTTGTCTGGCAACCCTGCTTTCTCCTCTGAACGTTTGCAATTCCCGAAGCGAGTAGGAAGCGAGAAAGGCTGCGCCAAGGCGTTCGCGTGCTTGCAATGGGAGACGAGAGGAGGAAAGGCACATTGGGCAACAGAGCGGGCGTCTGCTCTCGTGCAGGCAACACTGTCGTCTATTCTTTCCCAATCCTCTCCCTCTGGCGCCGCCATTAAATTGCAAACGCTCTCCATGATTTCAGTTGCGCCCACCCTAACTAGAGCCTCCCTAGTATGACCCCGTTAGTGTGACGTAACCGCTGCAAACAAACCGTTGCCAGGGGCGTTGTTATGGACGAGTAAATGGTACTGGATTTCTCCCCGGAAAAAAAGGATCGGTCAAAAATCGAAAGTGGAATATAAACGTATAAAAATAATAGATATAGGAAGCCTAGATTTCACACTTGCCACGACCGAGGTTTTCCGAGAATCGGCTGTTTCTGAAATATTTGCTACGACAACTTCCGGTTCTCGAGACATCTCGAGATGCCTGCTGCAGACGACAAACGCGTGACGAACGCACACGGACAAACTGAAGTGTGCCGCCTGCAGCTGTTCGAAATCGTTTTCACCAGAATACGATGATGACTTTGTAATTATCTGTAACATGGTAGTCCTAAGAAACTCACCAGGTTTATAAAACGAATTGTATTTACGTGGGATACGATACCGTCTGACAAAGATCATCACGCGCATGGAGATCTTGAAACGTCCATCTGGCTTCGCAAACATAGTAGTGTCAAGAGTAAAGAGAAGGATTGGGAGGTTCCCACAAGACTAGTTTAGCTATCGTGTAAAGGAAGTTGTTTGAAAGAAGAAAAACAATTCATGCTCCCTTATTGACGTGCTGGACGGGCCGTCTCTTTGAAATGTTTTTTCCCCACATGTGCTCCATTACCACGCGGTAAACTTTTAAAAGGTCCTATATATGTTTGTAAATCTCATAGGACAACGCTTAAACATTATTTAGGACAATTTCAATTTCCGTAGTTTACTAACTAAGCAAACTGAACGTCCGGAAGAACGCCTAAATATATTGTGCTATAAATACTATCCATTTATAAGTTCTTCTGAACCGTGGGTACCCGAGAACAAATTAAAACTATGATCCTGTTACAAAAACAAATAATATTTAGGTGAAAAACGAAATGACAGAGATATGCGTCGTAAAATGAAGGAACAAATATGTCTTATTTTCAAATGCACTACTTACTATGACGAAACCATATATGTCAAAGACATTTCAATGCATTTATAAGAACACGTAAAAAACAGTTCAAATAAAAATTAAAAATGTTTTCTTAAAATGACAGTGACTTTTGTATTTTTTAGCTATTCTTCTCATGTTTACAGTGTTGTTTCTTTTATATAAATTATATTTAAATTCACAATATTATAAATATTTTAGATGCTTTGTTGGAAGCTTTCATTTGATATGTTTTTATGCCTTAAATAATTGTACATCGAACGCTAGGTAGATTATTACTGGCTCCCTATTGTCAAAAGCGCAAGATTCAACATTTTTTATTTTATAAGATAAAAAAGGCTCCAGGTACATCTAGTTTTTGTTTTGAGTTGTGAATGCGAAAGCATTTTTTTCGTCTGCTGCGTACTTTTCGTTGCCGGTCAGCGCGCGCGAGCGGCGCACTGACCTTGGACGGTCCGTGTTAACGGCGCGCTGACGGATACGCAGCGCCATGGGGTGAGCGGTCGTTGAAACTGACGCGCAGCGGCCAATGGGAGCCTCGTCGACGCGCTCCAGCCAATGGGACCGAAGCCGAAAATACATCAGCTTTACTCCACTCCATTGGGATCGGAGAATTTAGGTGCCGTTGGCTAGCCTTTCGCATGGTTTCATAGCGGTGAGCTAGCTTCACCAGGAGAAATGATTTAAGGTGCCGTTTGGAGCGGCTCGCTCCATGGGACAGTTAATGCTTTCGCATTAAAAACTTCCTTTGAAATTTAACCCTTCCACATAAAGATTTTAACCAATAAAAAAGTTATCAATCTTGTGAAAAAGGTAATCTAAACGTTACGAGACTCCAAATTCTGTCACGAGTGAAAACGTCAAAATCTGCAAGACCTGCTTTTTGCCAGGGTTGGGCAGAGATACTCGAAAATGTATTTGGAAATACAAATACTGGGATACATTAAAATAGTAGCCAAAATACTGATACTAAAATACATCTGTAAAAATGTATCGCGATACGTATCGGAAATACATTTTAAATAGAGGCAAAAAGTCTTTGGAAATACAAATACAGGAATACATTTTTGGGAGGGCAGAAATACAAATACAGAAATACTGATACTGCGATACATTTTTCACATTTGTTAGAGACGCCAACTGAGATGAAGCTTGAAGTTTGAAGTGGATGTTTTTGACGTGTCTCATCTTCTGTTACGGTTGAAAATACGATACGATGGCATCCCTGTTTTGAAGGTCCTTCCTGCAGACCCTCCGCCACAGACGCATGGATTGCAGTCATCAAGTTTCGCCTAGCATTACCCAAACAGAGACCTCGTGGATTGCGACCCGATATTGCCGGCACAGGTGCGAGCTCTCCAAGAAACAGCGCGCTCGAGACGAGTCGCAGGTGTGACGAAGGCTGGGTCGGCACAGCGAGGCCACGTCTGGCCTCTTTCCTGGGTTTCGGATCCCCAGAGCAGCGGGTCACGTTCACGTCGGCTGATGACATACCCGTGAGCCATGCAATATTACGGGCGCACACTGCGTGAGTCATCCTACTATTTCAAGTCAACCACCACCAGGCTCGTGCTGCAACGGACTGGGTGTGACTCAGCTTTGCCGGCTTGGTGTACTGTGTACGCTAAGGCAAGAGATACATTTATAAGCGGACATTGGATGCCAGCAAACAATGACTCAAGAAATTCCTACCTAAGGACCTGCAGCAGAAGATGCCTCTGACTCCAATCCTGGCACGCCACCTGGTTCGAGTCCCCGACTACGCAACACTTCTCAGAAGAGAGGAGGACGCATAGAAAAATAGTTTGGAGAATCGGAAGGAACCTTGGTCAGCATAGCAACAATGCCCCAGCATCTCTTAACCCTAATGCCCTAAAAAGTAAAAAAAAAAATGCGTTCGGACTTTTTTTTTTTTTTTTGGGGGGGGGGGGAGTATTTTTCAAGAAATGTAACGAAATACATTTCATCCTGATTGTATCGCGATACAAAGAAACATCCCAAAATGTATTTCGATACAGGAATACAGATACTGGTGAAAAAAATGTATCGCGATACAGAAATACAGATACGAAATGTATTTCTGAAATACTATCGCGATACATTTGTATCGCGATACTGCCCTACCCTGCCTTTTGCCATTTGAAAGCCCAAAACTCAAGAACGAAAAAATTTCCGTACTTCTAATTTGCAGTTTTTTCCAAGTCACACATTTTCCACCAACATATATTTTTGAAGACCCATAATGTTTTTCCTGCACGATTTGAGATAAAATCACCGACATATTAAGTACTTGATTCGTTTTTTATTCGATGTTTGGTATTGGGTATACTGGCGATATGTATGCAGTAGATGTGTTAGGTACTCATTCGGTTTTGTATTCGATGTTGGCATTCAGTATATTCAATATATGGATTTGGTATACCTATAGTGTAGTTATTTGGCTCTGTATTCAATATTCGGTATTCGGCATATTTGCTATCTGAATTCCGTATAAGTATTAAGCACTCATTAGGTTTCCTATTCGATGTTCCGTATTGAGTATACTCGCTATCATGTATACAGTACTTTTTGGATTTTTTATTTGACGTTGAGTATTCAGTATATTCGCAATATATGTTCGGTATATTTTTAGGTACTTATGTAATTGTGAATTCAATGTTCGGAATCCGATACATTCGCTATATGCGTTCGGCATGTCTGATAGGCACTTATTAGGTTTCGTATTTAATGTTCGGTGTATACTCTTTGTATACAGTTGGTATGTCTATTAGGTACGTAGTCGGTTTTGTATTGGATGTTTAGTATTCGGTATATTCGCTATATGTATTCGCTATATCAGGTACCTATTTGGTTGGGTGTTCAATGCTCGGTATTCGGAACATTCGCATATGTATTCGGTATATGTATTAGGTACTTATTTGGTTTTGTACTCGATCTTTGGTGTTCGGTACATTTGTTCTATGTATTCGGTATATGAATTAGGTATTGCATTCAGTTTTATGTTCTATAGTCGGGTATTTGATAGAATGGAACAAAGGTTATACGAAGCTGTCGAAAGAAAAAAAATGTTTGTCGGCGCGGGTATTCGAATTCCGGTTCTACCAATATCCGGTGGTATGCTAGCCACTAAACAACGCCATTGTATGTATTCCGTAGAGTATTCGTTTCTTTATTTTATGTTCAATATTTGGTATATCCGTTATGTGTATTCAGTATGTGTATTAGGTTCTGTATTCTGTTTTGTATGCGATCTTCCCTTTGTGTGTGTTCGTTTTATGTACTAGGTATTGCATTCGGTTTGGTATTTGACGTTCGGTATTTGGTATAATCGGCATATATATTTGGTATATGTATTAGGTACCGTATTTTCTTCCATGTGTGCCGTTTGGAATTCGGTATATAGAACTCTTGGAATTCGGCCTGGAGAGCAAAAATAACAGCTTTTGCGAGATTGCGTCCGCCTCCCTTTTTGTCTTCCGCACTATCGTTAGAAAGAGTCCGGGGAGGCTCTGATATTGATTAGGGGCTGGCCGATCTCGAGTTCAGCAAGCTGGAAACGAACCAAAACACCGAAAACAATAGCGGCAAATAGAACAAAAACGCGCCAACAAACCCACACAAAACACCACAAGGAAGGCAGCAGAACTTGGCGAAGAGAAAGCGCGAGGCTGTTCCGGTCAATATTTCTATTTCCTGGCGTCGTTCTTCCGCAATCCGACATCGTCTTCGACGCTTATGAGGCTAAAGCGTTCCCATTCTTCGCGGCATTTTGTCTTCACTTTTTTTTGTTGTTTTGTTTTGTTGGAAACAGCTAGTGCTTGTTTTACAAAAAGCTTTACGCTCGGAAACAACAAAGCGTTAGTAAGAAAACTGCCATGATCATCGGTATATGTGGATAAAGGCGCTATAGTTCCATTAGCGATTTCATGATGTTTCTATAGACCAGCGCGTGGCTCTGACCTCATGCCGCTGTGATGGCACTGCTGTCGGCGCGGCGCATGCGCAATACACGATTCACTTACGCGAGTCTTATTTCTGCAATCGCCCTGTGCCCATGTCTGGTGTGGGCAAAGGTGGGCTAACTTGTAAGCAGCGCGTTGGGCACAATAAGAGTGACCTAGATTATTATTATATACTGCTATCTCACACGACTTACTTCTATTTATACTTACTACACTTACTATTAACCCTTACATGCTGAGTTCATTGAAAGTTCTCTTATCTAACCGATCCCAATATGTTACTGCTAACGAATATCATTCTTTGACTACTCCTGTAGCTCCCGAAGTACCAAAGGGGCCTGTTCTGGCAACTTTAACGTGCTTAATTTACATTATTGACAAACTAAACACATTTCTTGCTCTATCAAACACTTTACTAATGACTGTTTTATATTACGTTAATTGCAACCCTTGTGAAAGTGTCCTGCAGTGCCATTTTAATATCATCTCATTCTGGTGCATTGCCTGACTAATGAAACTTAACGTTACTAAATGTAAAAGCATGTGCGTTGCTCTACTTTTAAAAAGACACTGACCTTGCCGCATAGCATCTACTAGTACTTTCTACTAGTACCTTGGTAACATAACACATAGCCTTTCTTTGAGGATGGACATCGACGACGTTGTTAATAATGCTTATCGCGCGATGGGATTTCTACGCCGCCGCTTTATCTCTACTAGTGTTCCTGTTGGACTACAGCTATATAAAAATTTAATCAGACTTGAACTTCAGTGCGCATTTTCAAATTGGGACCCTCGGCATGTTGCGTCATCGTACACTACAAAATCAATTGAAAACCGCGCCACCCGTTTCACCATATGAAATTATTCCCGTACAGCCAGTGTTTCGTCGATGAAAGCAACCCTTGACGTCGCAAATATCTCCATCCATGTATTTTCTTAAAATATATATATATATATAATTCTAACAATTTTCTCAAAATCAATCGCTTCTTCATCCATCATACATGTCACCTCGCACCGATCATCAGTTTAAATCAAAGGCTGTCGAAAAAAAAATATTTTTACTCCTTCATGCCAAGAACATCAAACGATTGGAACCTCCTCCCTGCCTCCATTGCTGCCATCTCTGAAGCCACAAACTTCAAGAAATATCGAAACCAATTCATCTGCCTCCGAGCCATGAGAATGTAAAAAAATGTTTCAATAGGAAAAACCTATTTTACTTTATTAGTAAAACAAAGTAGGCCTATTTTTCTTATTTTTGTGGTGGTAGTAATTGAGAAATGTTCAGCAGGTGAAACAAGCATAACAATAAATTAAAATTAACTTCCAGATATTGATTAAATTGTAATGTGTAACCAGGGTATTATTTTGGATATTAATTACGGCTGAGCCGAAGGTTATTATTATCCGCATATGATTTGTTAATAATACAAGCTACACGTAACTTATTTCGGGTGTATGGAATACGTATTGCAGTGGATAATATAAAGGCGACTAACATCGATTTGAAACAATTGTTTACTCACCAGAACAAAATACAAGATATCAAACAGCTTTAGTTTAGACGTTCAGCCTTGCGTCAATCGTGTTCCACCTCAGATGAATTTTCAAAACTATATTCTCTTACCTGTGCCCTTTAGTTCCTGCAACCGTTGGCTATAAATTGTTACTTATTTACACCAAAAAGCTTATACTTACAAACTAAAGGCAGATAATTACCTTCTCTATATAACAACAAAAAAAACATTTGCTGCTCCGCTTTATGGCAAAAAACAAATAAAAACCTGCATGTTTTTTTTCTTAACAAATTATGAAGCGTAAAAAGGGAGTTTTGACGCTCCATAATATGTAAAAAAAACATGCAGGTTTTATTTGTTTTTTGCTGATTTGTGATGGCATTAAAGAGCGTGACAATTCATTTTCTTATAGCGCTAAGAAAACCTACACGCGAAGCAGTCAATATAACTGCAAGGTTGCATCGCACTTTACTCGTATTCGACATCAATCTTCCAAATGGTAAATTCGGCGGCCCTTCGTCGAAAGAACGCATTGTCGATGTTCACGACAAAGGGGACGGAGAAAGGACGGATCAAAGAAGTCGACTAAAGAACGGCTGTCAGGGTTATCTTGTATTTTTATTTTCGTTTGTCATTTTCTCCTACATCTTTTGAGAGCCAGAAGAATATCGACCAAACAAAAATAAGAAACAAAATGTGTCAACCAATAAATAAGTAATAATGCGCGAAACTCGTCTTTTACATGAACACGGTACTCCATATTCAATATATGTGTCTGTCAAGACGAGAGTAATGCTTTTTTATTCCTTTGTTGCCTGGTTTCCCGAAAGGGACACCACTTATGGAGACACACTGTCATTTGTTTATGTTTTTTTTCTTTTAACGTTATTGGTAGTTGTGTTTCATTTGTGTTCGAAGAGGGCGAAAAATAATTTTTTACACCTCTTCTTTCTCTCCTTTCACTCCTTATATATTTCTTTACCCTTTCACTTTTTTCAGCTCCCCTTTTCTGTCGCTCGTAAAACAAAGCCGCCAAGAGCAGAACGCCGCATTCAATCAATTTGATGGCTCAATAACTCCTTTTTTTTTCTAGCTTTCAAAAGCGCGGTTACATGAAAGTTGCTCGTCTATCGGCGCATTGTATTGGCCTGTTGATCTTACTTGTATACATCCATGCACGCAGAAAAAAAATATTGAAGTAGAAGAGTCCAATTTCTTACGGACAAATTGTTTTTCCTCAGCGTATGTGTTGCTTTGAGTTTTCCGAGTGTTCTCTTCTTTTTTTTTCCGTAATATTTCTGTTTATAATAGTGCTTGAAATGGTCCGGGGTCAGATGTGCAGCGTGTTTCTCTTTTTGTTTCACGGACACGTCCCACATAACAGTCGCTCGGACAACGAAGCTTTCAATCACGCTGAATCCACTGGTTTTATAGCACCGACCTCTCGCACGCTGTAGTGTGACCCTTCTTTCACCGGAACGGTCTGTATCTAGTAGCGACGCTCGTTTACGTTGTAGTTTTGTTTGGAACACTTGAAAGAAGTATCAATGGGATCCCATTGCCATGTATCTCAAGCTAGAGGCTTCGGAAAAAAAAAGAAGTAAAAGCCGAAAATCATCTAACTTGATACTTCAATTGTTCCCATCAATCTCAGCGGGAGAAAAGGGGAAAAAGGGGAGGGGGGGGGCATACAAGAGTAACGAAGAGGGGAATAAAACGTTTTTACCGATACAAAAAAAGCAAAAAACAAAACAAAACAAAAACAAGGGACCTCCTACAGCTGTCTAGGGGTCCTCCGGGAAAGAAAAAAAATCGCAGGTCAGGCGAGAGAAAAAGCAAGGACATCTGATGGATTGCAATCCAGTGGCGCCTGTGTTCTTCCGAGTCGCCTTCTTTTTATTTTTTGGAACCATGCTTTGTGTCGGCGTATGTATCGTCTCACGGGGATTTTTGCTGACTACGCCTGGATCTCGGTGTTTGATAGCTATGCTGTGTCTATAATATATTAACGTATGTTTCTGCGTGCGTGTGAATGGGTGTGAGCGTGTTTTAATGGTTCCAGCTGAGTTGGGGCTCAATGAGTATGTGTGTGGGTGTCGTACACGGGACGGGTATGAAATTGTACGTCCGCGTGTGTTTGTATGAGCATTTGTGTACATAAATATATGCTTCACACGCGCAGGATAACACAATACACAAGAACGCACGGAGTACACAAATGCGGGTTCTGTGAAAACGAAACTGCTTTCATTTTGTGCTATAACTTACTTTCCACTGTGCTGGAAATCTTATGGACACCATCGTTCTGCGTTCGTTTACCTTCTTGATGGCTCAGTTTGCGCGCTGTTTTGTACCCTTATGCGTTATCCCCATCGCCTACGTTGTGTGAGTGTGTGTCATTTTGAACCTTGGACGTTAAACCTTGGACCTTGGACGCGTACGAAGTAATGCGCTGTAACGTCGGCTAAAGACTACGATCCTCTACTGCCCAAGGTGCACTCATTTTGAACCTTCCCTAAATCGGGCACTTTATCCTGTAAGCTGTAGAAGCTTATTCTAGCTCATGATTTGTTCACTACGCTCAATAAACAATTTTTGTCTCGCAGGTTCGCAGACTTCACATTCGAGTATTGCAGTGTGTGTGCAATTTTGAAAGAAAAAGGAAATGTCTGCCTGTTTTATATTTTACGTTATTACTGCAGGACAGCTCGTTGAGTGCAAAGGATTATGGCTTTATCCAAAGAAACGTAACAGAAATGAAAACAAAACCGGATAGTTAGCAGTCTTCCGTGTCACTCTAAAGGCTACGATGGTTCTTTCAACACCACCTGGATGGTGTTGGTGTTGGTGGGGTGGCTTCAGCTCAGCAATTGTGCCCGATATCTACGCCGAGCGTCCTTCGAATTATTCAGTGGACGCGAGGCACCGCCGAATGCTCACGAGTCACTCGCGTCGAATCTTAACCTTGACAGTGTAAGTCACTGCTATGACGCCGATATTCGGGCACGAACTTTGCTCATTCTAGCTGATGTTGGATCTATCTGCTGTACTCTCGAGGCCTTAGAGTCCTCTCAGTAGCAACACAGCACTCCGACTTTCGGAATATAAAATTATTTTTACCTTGACCAGCTAATTTTTAAAAAACGTACGTTTGGATAAATCGCAGAAAGGTGGAATAAATCGCGAAACGGTGTTTTATGCACGAAATTATCTTTACAAAAAAAAAAAACGTTTATAAGACTCGGATTTGTTTGACACCTTAATCCTTCGTAATAATATAACAAATCCAAGAAAAATATTACGTCTTGACAACAGATAAATTTGATTAGTAGGGCTCGCTGGATGATGAACAAAAGGGGTCTATAAGCTATAGAAGTAGTGAAGTAGGAAGCCTATAAACAAAACGGTCTCGAAAGCGCTATTGGAACCCTTGGGCGTCATCACAAAAATTGGGGTGCCATGAAGATATTATAACCCCTAACGAAAACCGAGGGTGATCTCATTTCTAGGCGGCAGCTTTCGTTTCACGGTTCCCTTAACAAAGTTTAAGTCTCACCGCTATAACCATCGTCTCTAAAATCTTATCTTCCTAAGTACAGAACCAGCAGAAACCAGAAATTCCAAACATCCACGCTTTCCTTTCCTCCTGAAGAACTGAACAAGCTAGAACATCAAATAGGTTAGAACTGTGAAGGTAAAGAGGAAACAAAAGAAGCAAACAGACCAACGACGATTGTTCGAACCGTGAGATCCGCCACGCCGCACCGCTACTCGAGCTCAATCTAAGCCGTGACCAAGCTTCATGCGGATCTTATCCTGCCAAGAGAAATATGTCTCTTTCCCATCACGTTCACTCGCAAGGGGATATTGTGAGGAAGTCAGGTTAGACAATAGCGGGCGGCTGGGAGCAAAGAGACGCTCACACAAAAGGAAATCCAAGCGTCCGCCTCAGACGCAATCACAGAGGCGGAGTCTCCTCTTTATCGTATTGTCCGGGGTTAAAACCTCTGCTATGTGCTCGCGTACTTGGCTGTCTCCCGCAGTGCGTGGCTCCTACGTTTGCTTTTTATGAGCTCTTTAATCTAGCAGCAAAGAGACTCGGACTACAGCACAGTGTGTGCTCTGCTCCGAGGGAAGGAGGAAAGAAGACTCGGTAACAGCGTTATTATGGCTCGGTATTGTCCTGTCTTTTGTTGATATTGGGAACACCCTTTTTTATGGTTGCCTTGCAAGAAAAACTGCGTGTGACTGAGTGCTGCGAAAGAATAAGGAAGGTATGTTAAGACTGCAGAGATGTCTTAGTCGACATTGTATGTACGTTTTGAAGTGTTGTGATTTATCTTGGGTGGTTCGTCTCGTGAGCAAACGAACAATTTCTTTAATCGCAAGGGCTCTGCTGATGACGCTACGCGTAAGCACGCATTCTTTCTATATAATAGGCGTATATGCAGATGCTACACCCTCCCGCAATCAAGAATAACCACCGCAACTTGTTTTGCACATATTTATCAATGATTTATTCTTAAAAGGTAAAACAACGTCTAATATTTGCAAATATTGTATTACGACTGTTTTTAACTCTGTCAGTGTCCCTGAATATCAAGGTATATTTTCCCTGAATATTCTGTGTAGTTTTGTAAATATCACGGCTCAAAAGTTTGGTTTTAGGCGTCTACAGCGAAACCCAAACTCTCTGAGAGTGATGGCAACACTAGTCATCAGACGTCACGTCGATGCTTTGGCACGTTCCGGGCCGGTCATTGGATGCAGGAGCAAGGTATCCAGCGTTGTTCCATCGCTATATTTGGGGCAAGTTTCTGTGGCAATAAAGAAAAACCTAGGAGTGCCCCTGCGCTTGCACAGATTGAACACCGACGAAAATTCTTGTACATGATTCTCAAAATCAGCTAAAATAACAAGGACAAAGGTTCTGACGTGTATGTTCCTCTCTTGTCCTTGTCTTTTGCGCTGTAGTTTGGATCATCATGTTCACCAATTACCTACAAGCTCAGCTTTCAACTTTATTACGATGAAAGCTGTGCACGCACATTCTTAATTTCTTTTGCAATGCCACAGAACGTTAACCCCGTGTATATATATTCATGCTTTCTGCTTCGCGGAAGTGAAAATCGATGGTTTAGATAGGAAAGGAAGTTCATACTGTTGGATACTGCGATTGAGCGGCGTGAGTTTTACACGCGCTATGACTGTTTGCATGGGGGCTTCAAACATTGCATGGCTGCTTGCAGTTGGTTGTTTGCAGAAGAATCGACGTTGCGTTCCCGTTCCCGCCTGCTAAGCAGTAGCTGGTCGCATATTTAATTCGCAACTTTTACGACCTTCTGGGGAGCGCACTGGCCCCTGCCAAAATGGTTGTCATATAAATAAAGGCCATAGAACAGCAGTCTGGGTCTGCGACACTTCTGGTTTCAGTAAATATGAGAAGTATTAAGGCCTTACTTCAACATTTTCACGTCAGGAACGTTGGAGCAAGCCCCTTTATTGTGAAGCCGATCATCTACGAACTATGGAACATCATTCTCACATCGCGGTGCCACCATCGCTTAAAAGTTTCGAATATAAAACTCCGTGCCTCTAAACCGATACCGGACATTTACTTAGGTTTGACTATTGACCGGAATTGCCCTTTGATTCAATTATTTCTCCAAATTTGTCTTGCAAAGTCATTGCCAGCGCACAGATATCTTGGGATGTATCATTATTGTGAAAAGGCATTGAGATAAGTATAGATGTGATGGCACCTAATATAAAATATAAGTTAGAGCTGCATCCAACATGGGGAAAAGAAGAATACCAACTGATACTCCCAAACTTCCTTAATCAAGTTCTTGACGATTGCATAATCATCCCCAAGAGCGAACATTTTCATCCCATTGACTACTAGTGATATGAAGACACGCAGGATTAGACCGCGTTCCCCGATTTTTCTACATCAGTGGTGACAACAGTGGTCGGTGCGCCTAAACAAGCGGGAAAGGACAATTGCATAAAGCGTACGTGAACTCAATACTCGATCCCTATTTCTTTTTGTTTTCGGTGAGCTACCATATCGTGGGTTGCGCAATAGATGTACCGGGCTGGCAGCCTCCTATTCCTTGAGAATATTTGAAAAGTGTATGCTCAAAACAATCATGTGTCGTTATATTGAACACCATCGTTCCTTCAAAAAAATTTAATGATATGAGTAGTTCATAATAAAGGGACAAAATTGCGTGTAATAATCCAGTTTGTCTCCAAACATCTTCTGTGTATAGTGGGGCAACTATATTAATCAGGCTAATATTGACCAGACATGTCCGTGCACTCTGGAATCCTTGTTTTACATTAGCGTAGATTACCTCACGCCATATAAGTTATCCTATTTTACTTTTAATGGAACGATCAAGCCATTAAGATATTTTTTCAGCCACGGGTCCTCCATGCATTAAAGTCGTTTCAATTTGTACGTATCGTGAAAGGACGGCGTCGTCCTGACCATTTGCTAAACGAAAATCAATCATTCAAACACGCGCTCATCAGTTTCAACAAGACGTGCTTTCTTTTATGTCGGTCAGTTCAGCAGCTTACCATCACTTCTAGCCTTTATCGACAACTTCCTGTTTTATTAGCCGTTCATTCGCCCTTTAATTAAAATATTAAGAAGATATGGGTTATAGTGACATCGAGTATTAGGCATTTCGGTTCTAAAAAAAGATTTTTTTTGGAACACCAGGGCAATCTGATGAGTTTTTAGCAAAAATTAGATAAGTATTTAATTAATTAGCTTATTTTAGTTAAGCTCATTAACTGATGCCTTGGTAAGATTGACATGGAAACTATATTATATTGAAAATCAATACATTAGTTCTCAAGCATTGTTTCGTTAAACAAAGATCGCTTGCGGAATGTCAAAATTGTTTTAAAACATATAAATATAACTTATCATGATTTTAGGTTAATTTATATAACGATGAAATGGTCGGAAGCTTCCTTTTTATTTTACTTGCGCAGATAACTAAATTCAGGGTGAACTGCTTACATCTCCAGATTTTATTTGAATCATGAATATCATATTTTAATGTGTTTCTGTGGATATGTTTGGATCCTTTTTACCCCAGCTTCGATGGTATTTAAAATGGCTTCAGAACGAATTTTATTTAAGAGGGCTTTCAGAACTAAATTCATTAAAGAAAGCCTTTAAGATTCCCCTCAAAATTGGGTATTAGTTTCTAACCTGTGAAGTCGGCATAAATCCGTCTATCTTAATAAAACTACGATTACCGCAAACGAAAGGGCGTAAGACCCTTATTAGTTCGCCCAAAATGCATACTCTGATATTCGAGGTTTTTACTGCTAAGGTAAATTGCAAAAATCTGCCCTGATATATATTTTTTTCTAGAAATATGAACTTCTACTTTCTGCTTCGAATAAAAACGGCGCCAATCCTGGACTACGGAATCCCACGCGACGGGTTTGAATCCCATTGAGGTGCCCGCAATATGACGGAGGCTTATTCCGGAGAACATTCAAGGTGGTCGAAATTAATCTTCACTACAATTCTGGGGCGTGCATGTGCATGTGCATTTGTTTGCCACGTTAAACCCTCGAATTCGTTTGAAAGCCCAGGATGCAGCTCCAAATGGCATGGTTACAATACCAGGCGCCTGTCGCATTCTTTCGGTGAGTGCAGTCTGTGCCGATGGCGGGCGAACATTGAAACGGAAACGAAAAGGTAAAAACACAAACAAAAACCGAAATGATAAGAAGTCGACAGAGGGGGAGAGACTCGCAGAGCTCAGCGGTTTCTGCGGAAGTGGACATCGATTGCCGTGTCGACTTCCGGAGTCGATAGATGTCCAGTCTACAGAGTGTTGTCCTTGTCGCCTCGCCGCTTCTCTTGTTCCTTTTTCACGGGTACACGTCGCTTTTTTGAAGGGTGAGAGCTTCATTTCATTAGCTGAGCGTCCATTTTCATCAACGTCCTTGTATGCGGTGTTTTGTTCCTGATGAGTCATTCTTACTTTTCTTTTTATTTCTCTTTCTTTTTCGGCGGGGGCGGGGGAGGGGGGAGGGGGAGGTGAAGGCGCTAACGTCAGCCATCCTTAGTAATCCCTTTGCGCAGTCGAGAATGCTGTTTGCGCTTTTCAGAGAGTATGGGAGCGGCTGAAGTTCAACCAAACCCCTTTTCTTTCCTAGTTATTTATTTTTCGTTTAGGGCCATAGGCAGTACAGTATAAGTTAAGTAGTTAAAAACCATAATAACATTGGAAACAACAATATGAATAAACAATAAAAAATGTGTTTTCTAACATTTGGAGGTAAGAGAACACAATCAATTATTGAGGTAAGTCATGAAGAAAATTTATTACATTAATGCGATGATTAAAACATAAATTGCATAAATATTGTTTAAACGTCAAAATGGAGTGCCTGCTCTGTGATTGTAACCAACGCGGGTAGAAAAAAAGATGAGGGGAGAGCGGGTTAACATAGTGCGTCTAAGGCTCAGAAACGGAGGGCGTGGCACGTTATGTTCACAATTCTTGCTTAGGGATTCGGTCTTGTGAGTTTTTTATTCGCTACCACCGCAAGCACACTGGCTACCGAATGATAATAAAATATCCAGGGCCCTCTACGCCCCGCGTTTGCTTAAGCCATGCAGGGACTGTCCTATTAAGTACGCGATTCTTTCTTTTCTATTTATAAGTGTGGTGAGCTGGGCTGATTTACTCTTTATTGTCGCTCTTTTTTAGGTCCAGTGAATTCCTTTTTAGGCATTCTTATTCGCTAATGCAGCAATTTAATTATAACTGCGGAGTCATCAAATGATGCCCGGCAGAGATGGCACTAATGACATTACTGTAATAGAATTACAGTAATTAGATTACTTCTTGGAGTAATGAGTGATGTTATGAAATACTTCTCTAGGCGAGTAATTTTGTAATGTAATGAATTAATTTCAGGCAGTAATTTTGAGAAAATTATTCATTACTTTTGAAATTACTTTTGTCCTAAATTAGAAAATTCCTTTCCAAGCTTTAAGAAAGAAGAGAAATATTATTTTGCATGGTGAAATGTTGTGAAAGAGCATTAGAGGAAATACTCGACGGCCACCTGAGCGCAAAGTCTTGTACGAAGAGCTGGACAGACACACAGAGGAGGGCTGGAAAGGCGAAGGAGAAAAGCTTGCGTGTAAACATCGCTGGAAGGCAACGGCTTGCGAACTTCAGGCACGACAGATTCACGGCGTCGCGTCATCACGACGATACTATACTTCGTTCATCTCTAAGCTGACAGTGCTGTGGGAGCTGAAAGCTAGCCAGAACCAATCAAACATTTTCTTTTAATCACGTATCCCGTCCCTTTCTCTGCGCGTGGGTATGAACGAGGGCATGGTTACGTGGCGAACGATAGAGGTGTGACTGCTACAACAAACACGTAGATTCCACCGTTCATCCCTAAGCTGACAGTGCGTCAGCTTGGGGATGAACGCCTCATAGGCTACAAGGCGACGGGCACATCACCAGTGAGTTAAACATAATTTAAAACCTGAGAGGACAGGACAAACAGATCCCCAGCCTTGTACTTTCGTCAAGCACAGCCAAACCGTAAGCTTCGACCATTGTGAACAGCAAACGACCGACCCGGCCCTTTGTGTGACAATGCGTAAAAACTTGGACTCTTCGGGTGTTTCGAAAAAATGCTCCTTAAAAAGAATGACCGAGAAGAGGTCAACAATACTCGGCGACAACTTTTCTTGGCAAGTGCAGTGGAGGGTGCAGGCACGCGTTCCCTCTCTCATTTTAAGCGCCGAATAAAGATGTGCGCGGGCTCTCCTCCTCTCCACTGCATTGCCAAGAAAAGTTAATCGCCGAAGTATAGTGCTCTTACGAGAATAAAATTAGAAAGCGTCCGAGGCGGAAGGGAAACGTTTCACGTGACGACTCCTTGTAAGATTGAGCTGTCATTGCCCGACTTAACAAAATGACACGGATTACAACTTCTAAACCAGAAAGACGGAAAGATATCACCCTTTTAGTAAGGACCTTCACAGTTTTGAACAACGAAACCGGTGAGTCGACTGTCTTTCTGAGTCAGATCTAAAGGAGCTATTCATCATGTTTAACACTTATGTCGTGTGCGCCAGGAAAACCACTGTTGAGTCTGGTTCCCTTTGAGGCACATAAGGATGTTGCGGCGTAAGCAGGAAGATCTGAGTTTTGGTACATATAGACAAAATCAGCTCTTAGACGTGACATCACCGCGGTGGCGCTGCTGTCGGCACTGCGCATGCGCAGCGCCTCGCTTCTTCCGGATCTGGTTCCTGCAGACGCGCTGTGTGGGCAAACGAGGGCTTTTTTTTTTGCTTTTTTGTTGTTTGTATTTATGTCAGTTCCGCTGCTGCCTTGTATTAGGGCGCTGGGACCCGTCAAGCTGCAAACGTGCAGCTTTTTTTCCAGTGCCCTTGTCACGAATGTATTTTTGTGGCAGAAAATAAACTGATTTGATTTGATTTGTTTTGTAAACACTGTGGTGGTGTATACGGTAAATAAAATAAGCGCGAATTACTGCCTCAAGGTATTCAAATGTAATGTCAAAGTAATTTCAGTGATTTCATTACTTCTGGAAAGTAATTGTAATGTAATGTCATTACCTTTAGTCTGCGGTAATTTGTAATGCAATTTAATTACTTATTTGCAGTTTCTTGAAAAATAATTAGTAATGTAATTTAATTACTTTTTGAAAGTAATTTTGCCATCTCTGATGCCCGGAGCTGGCTCCGCCCTGCACTTTTTAAAAATTATCTGTCACTATGGCAGATTTATTAGCAGAGTTCTGTGGTGGAATATTTTGTCAGCCATCTCAGTAACTAGAAGAGCAGGTGATAAATCAGAAGAACGAGTAAACAAACAGGCAAGCTAAGTAATGTAAGACATTAAAAAACAACACAAAAAAAACGATGACGACGGACGCAGAAGGGGACAAACACAAACGTTTCCAGTCAGAGAAGGCAAGTATTGCGACCGCTTCGGCATTCTAATCAGATTGATGTCGTGATACTCGGAATGATGATGTCGCGTGGAAAATAGGAAAACAACTTGAAGATTTTTTTTTTCGTAGCTATGTCGCTTTATATTTTTCGTACAGGCTGTCTTTATTCACGGCGGACATTAGAAACAGACAAAGGTTCAAAACTGCAGAAGATAGTAAAATACGCTGCACCTCGTCCGTGCTGCGTTCTTTTCCACTTTATTATTTGTACTTAAGCTCAAGAATAAGCTGTTGGCGACTGCCGGATACAAATATTTTCAAGAGAGATAATTTCTATGATGTTTATACTTTTCGTCACCATCAACATGCAGGTCGGGCACGGAAGCCCATTTCAAGTTCGTGGCTTTTCTACACGATTTGCGATGATTTTTCACCTTAGTTATCGCAAAATGCTAAATAATAATGTTTTGTGCATATTTATACAACTCCGAGTTAGTCAACGTGAAGGGGCGTCGAGTGTTCCAGCTGTAGGTGGTAAATTTAGCCGGTACGGTACAACCGCTAGCCAGGGGTCTCTAACGTACACCACGCAGTAGTGATACACAACCGCACACCGGTACGATGCTCATCCAGATCGAAACGAGCAGGGGTGGGGATTGAGCCCAAGATGTCTTGGTTTCAGCGCGAGATTTCACTCCACATGCTCCGAGCTGGTGTGCGCTAGCCCACTCGGCCACCGATTCCACAAAATTTTCGACGTGACAACTACGTCATAGATCCTTTTCAATATTCAGTGCTATCTGGTGGCCCAAGAGGCAGTTTCAATTTGGACAAAATAATAACGGCCATGATAATTTATTTTAACGGAGACCATAACTTTCGCACACCAATGGCAGATGAGGATTTGTTCTGCAATCAATTCTTAGTTGTTTCTTGATTTGTTTGAGTTGCAATGGTGTGAACATAAGAACTAACCACTGCGAAGCGGCTCTTGAAAAGCCCTTTGATTAAACTTTCGCAATCAAAAGGCTGTAGCGCCAAACTGGTGCCCAAAAATTGATTGGACTACAATCATTATTAAAGTCTTACGCAGCAGTTCTAATATGCGCTAACCATGTCGCTTAACACTTAAAAGTGTGGTGCAGAAAAATGAAAACAAAAACGTATAGCCGAAGCAACAGACACAGACGGGAACGTCTCAGACGTTCCATAGTATATCTGTTCGTTTGACAAAAACTTTTTTTCGTTTTTGAACCACAGTTTTAGGTGTTAAAATATATGATTAGCTACCACCAGTTCGCCTGCGAACTTGCAGTATTTTCAATACTGTGTGGGTTGTGTTGTACCGACGTCTCGAGGGTACAGGCCTCACAAATCTTCCGCTTGGTGGTATCCTCAACTTCTTCCTTCATCAGCCTCAAGACAGCCGCCATTAGCTCGGCACGAAATTCATACAGTGAGTAAATGATAGTGATCGAAGTTGACCAACTGAATTTTGAGAAATGTCTATTGGAAAGTGCAAAGAGTACTGAATTCGCGTTTTGTTCCAAGAGTAGATGGCCCCGTGAAAGTCTTCCCAGACTTTTACCGGCGTCTATTTGACTGAGAAAGACGTGAAGAAGCGTTTGCGTCTATCTATGAAGTGAGTGCGGCAGAGGACTAAGCTTTCAAAGCTTCTCATCCTTGATATGCCACCTACGTTAGGTCGTTGTGAATTTCTGTTGCTGGCCAATGTCTGAGCGAAGAACTCATATTAGCATTAGTATGTCTGTCCTGTCTTGTGTGCCTGTCTTTTCCTTGTCTCTCTCCGTTGGCGCTGTTTAGTTCTTATCTCACTAAACAGATTTCAACTTGCCGAATTATTGACTTTGTTACAATTTGTATATCATATTTTGCTGAGGAGATCGCAGTTATTCAAGCCCTGGGTAAAAGCACACAGGTGGGAGATCATTCGATTTGATCTAGCTGATTTCATAACATGTCAATGACAAGGATTTTTAGGGCTACTTCAGCCGATTGATTCGAGACATTTTTGTTAAGTTGATGAAGTCGTTAACGCTTTACGGACTATCCGCTTACGCAGCCCTCTGTTCATTTAAACATATATCTTCAACCAGTATGAGAGACGGATGAGACTGACGTCGTCACATTGCAACTCAATGGCAGTACAACCACAAGCTACGTATATTTTTATTTTCAATAACTACTCAAAGCTTTCACCCAAAACGTTTTTCTTCAGTGTGACTTGCTAGAGTTTGCGTGCGAGTCCGGTGACACTTTGGTTGCAGACGAGCCCGAGTTATGCATTATTTTCCCCGCATTCTCCAGAATCAGCACGCCCCGAAGCAACCAGCCTGAGGGTACAAACCAAATGGGACCGGCCAATCCGGTGCCCCAGCTTGCCAGGCGAAGACGTGGCCTGCATCCTAACGAGGCGAAAGTTCCCTCAAACAATCGGCCTTGACTGTCGCGCAACTCCCCCACAGCCACTGGCGTGTCGCGATGCGACCGCCTTTGTTTGCATAGGACTTCCGTCACGCGCCCTTAGAAATTTGCATGCGACGTGACGGCGAAACCAAATGCAAGTTCGTTCGGTCTGGACAAAGGCCGCGATTCCGCGTAAACAGAGGCACTACAATGTATTCCGAAGACGCCTGGCGAACTTTGAGCGAATCTGGAGTTCGACTTTCTCGGTTACTAACTTTAGAAGGTTCGAAACAATTTCTGGAATGTTTGTTGAACGCCAATGACAACAGGAAAACGACGGGAATTTGTAAGACCCCATAACTTTTGAAGTATGAGCGTTCACAAAAAGCATTAAAAACCGGTCTCAAAAAAAAAAAAAACACGTGCCGTAGATCTCGTCAGCTGCGAAGTTCATTTCGCATTACGGTCCAGCTGCGTCGTGTTGTCAAGACCACGCTTCCGCATCGCGTGTCAACACGCCTCTCTAGATCTGCATTGCCGGAAGCTAAAACCCACCTGGTGATCTGGAACAGATTATATGCCACCAATGTTTACCACAGACACGCGCTGAGATCAGAAAATATTTTCCGAAACATGACTTCTTGCAATGAATGCTCTCTGTAATAATCACGGTGGTGAATAATCACAGACGAGATCGAATTTAAATGCAGTGATTTGAAGTATAAAAATAATAAAAAAGAATGGTACAAATTACGAGAAATAAAGGTCAAGCGGTCCATTGTTTGCGCGGAAATCAAAGAAATGTCCGTGGTCCCGGGAAGTCGCGAAGAGTTCGCCCTCTCCAGCCATTTGTGGGGTGCCCAGAGTCTGGTCTCGAAAATCCCACGAAAACGGAGGAATCTTCGGGAAGAAACGGTACTTCTTGAGAAGTTCGGGCTTTCTCCCGAATGGAGGTTCGCGAAAAAGCAACTTGCACGCATGTCCTGGTTCCGCCGATCGACACCGGCCGCAGGCTGTCCGGTGTCGATCGGCTTCTGTGTCAGAGTGCGGCCCTTCTTCCACGTGCTTCGTGCACCAGCTCCTCCGTTGTCTGCTTCTTTGTCTTGCTTCTTTTCGTTGGCATCCGCATCATGAGACTGTGACATATTTAATGAAAGCATTTCATGCTTCGAGCCCAACTCCGTGTCTGAGAAATAGCTGCGAATTTTAAATATTAAGTTCTTTATTTTTGAGCATTTATTGCTGACGGGACTCAGTGTGATATATTAATTTCTAATCCTACAAAATGTATCGATAGTTTCGTGGAAAAAAAAACACTTTAATAGCGTCATTGAGCAGCCGGCGGATTCCAAAAAGGAGCGAAAGAAATAGGGCATGAATTGAAGCAAATATATTTTTCATGTTTCACAACATCTTTGGCTCGTAGAACCCCGGGAATACACCAGCGTTGTCGTCGCGAAAATCTTTCTTCATGATCACGATATCTGGCGATCCACACTAGAAGGTACCAGTAAATCTAGCATAAAACCCCAAGGACGGCAAATATGTCATCAATGTTTACCATTAAAAGCGATCAGTCAAAACTTTAGTGTGAGTTCGTTTATTGCTTATGTTCGGTAGTTAGCGAAGGAAAAATATCCAACTTCTGACAGCTACGCCTATTATAAAGACTGCATCATTATCAAATCGTTAGAGTAATGAAAAAGTATGATCAAGAACTAGCAAACAAGATAAATCCAGGCGCTATGCATGTGGCTCGCCTGTCAATGATATCAACTAGAGCCGATGTCTGCTTAATAAACGTAGGGCATGGCCTGGTGCGCTCACGATTCTTGTTCTGTGATTCATTCGTCGACGTTCATGTATGCTAATTCTGAATTCTCACTGGCTGTGAAGCGGGAATAAGATGGTCGGGTCTCCGCACTCGCTTCGTTTACGAAGCTGTCTTTGCCTTCACAAACACTAGAATTGAGAGATCACACCGAGCATGCCCATTCATCTACTTTCCGGCCAACCACTTGGGAGAATCAATCAATGACATCTACGGTCTTGAACTCAATACCTTCATTTTGTTTCGCAATCGGTTCATTCGCAACACACCTGTACCTTTCCATTCGGCGCTCATGTCAACCGAAAAGTAAAAACAAACAAACAAAGAGACAGGGGGAGCGGGACGAAACTGAATGCGTCCTTTTATGGAACGCAGCACGTGTTTGTGCATTTGGGAACGCTGGGAAATGGATTATCCCTGTTCTCTTCTTTTTTACATATGGTATATTGTCGCGGTAGGCGATGTTTGCATTCGAGTCTTTCTTATGCCCGTCTTAGGCGTAACAGTGTCTTTTTGTTTGCCTGTAAGCAAAGGTTTGCAATATCTGCTTAATATACAAACGTGGTTGGATGCTCCGCGTTTCCATATCGCCCTTCGCGTTTACTTTCTCCCTTCCCGCACACCATTTATAGTGCACATACCAGTACGGTTGTATGCGAATTCTTTTAGCTATTTTAATTATTTTGCGAGCGTATCGTGCCTATGTGTTAGCATGCGGGCTTCTGCCTGTGTAAGCATGTACGTGCACGTGTTTTTTTCAATCTTGACTTCTGCATGGGTGCATACCAGCCTGTGTTCTTTGTGTGTGTACGTGTGTGTTCATTTACCGCGATGATATGTGCGTATCTCCATTTGACAAGAGTCTTCACTTGAAAATGCGTTTACTTGTGCATCGGAATTTGAGCGTAGTCGTGCATATTTCTTTTTTGTGTTTATCTACCTTCACGTGCGTGTACTTACGTGCGTGTGCATTTGCGTTTACACATCTGAGAAGCATGTATCGGTACGGGATCCCTAAGAGTACATTCTTTTATCTGCCTTTTGTTGCCCTGGGTATTTTCGGTTTCTTTAAATGCGGTTCTTTTACAACCTAATGCTTTGCTACGAACCGACATATCCGAAGAACCATTCGGAGCACATCCGGCGAACCAAAAACGGATCCCCAAGAAAAACTAAACAAAACAAGAAAACTCTCGTTTTCCCGACAAAAAAAAAAAGAAAGGCCACCGAAGCACATAAGAAAACAAATACAAGATACGCACAAAATGGGTACGTAAGAGAAACCAAGAACCCTCTTTGGGCATCCCAGAAACTAGAGCGAGAGGAAATATGCGAACCCAAGGCGCTACGCGAAGCAATCCGAAAACGTTCTCCTGCATCATCGAAAAGAAATGTTTCTGTTTTCTCCCCCTGAATCTAGAGTGCCGGTTCTTGTTCTTGATACAGCAGAGCCTGCGTTATTGTTTTATTCGTCCGTATTTGGTGCTCGTGATTTTTTTGTTTTCACTCGCATTTTTGGATGTTTCAAATTCATAGAGAAGCGCTCCAAGAACGAAACTCTCGCACCATCATTGCCGTTTTTATTTCTCTGCGCACCGCTGTTCTTAGAAGCGTCTTGTCTAATGGTGGGTCTTGCGGTTTGTTCCAAACCGCAAGGTTCGTTCCAAACTGAAAACAATTTTTTATTCCGTATTTTGTGTTTCTCAGATTTGGGGGTTCATTTTGAAATGTCTCTGAAGATAGTCATTGGAAGCGTATTTTGCAGAGAGATAATACATGACCTAGATTAGGCATCCGAGCATGTGAGCCATTGTTTTATTTTGTAGATAGGAGGGTTTCGTTGAAGCTACATGCAAGGAGTATAAATGCACAACGATGTCCATGGGGATCTTTTACATGAAGCACATAGCACCTTTCCAGGCGTAATTGAATTACGGTTCAGGTTTTAGCTCTTACACTTTTAAACGACATTGTGCTGGCTTGTTTTTTGGTTCAAATTAGTTTGCAGTAAACCACACTCCCATTGCGTGGCACAGAGAGCGTCCAAAAGACATCCGCGCTTATTGCATTCGTGGCTACCGAATTTGACTCCTCAATGGTGTATTCGCACGGGCCATGTTTCTCCCGGCAGAGGGGCCAATGTCATCATGTTTCGAGATCACGTGCGCCGGGTCATGCCTGTATGCTTATGCCCCCCACCTCGCGGAGAGTGCGCGAGAAACTGTGACCGTGCTACAGACTCTCCGACCACTCCCGGAAATCCTAGGGAACTCTTTCACCTTGGAACCAGTTTTGCTCTTTTCCCCCGTCCTCTCGACTCCCACCGTGCGATTGGTCGCGCGGATATTTTCTTGTGTAGTCCTCTCCTCGTGACGTTCATCGTCGCATGACTCTAACGTAGAAAACGAAAACCGATTTCCCCAAGAAAACCATCTCTCGCGCGAATACACCGCAGGGGTATGGCGCACATCAACTACAGCAGTATCATTAACACTTTGTCTTTATTTATTTATCCGGCTACAATCCGTTTAGAAATTGGGAAGCGATTGACGGCAATCTGACTGTAGAATTCTTACTTTTTCATGTAGTGCAAAGAGTAAAAAAAAAACGCGTTTTGAAGATATCAGCAAGCTTCCCTTCAAATATTTTTAAGGGTGCCGCAGGCTCGCCAGTAATCAAAAGGATGCCACTTCTGAGCAAACGGGGCAAATGCTTCAGCCGCCATGTTCACACAGCACAAATGTAAATAAAATGGTTGGAACTGTTAGACAAATAACCTTTACAGGTCCCTTTTTATTACTTCAAAGTGACTGCAAACGTTTGAAAACTAAACTAAACCTATGTAGCACAGCTCGTCAGGCCAAATTGAGTTTTTCTCTCGAGGAATTTAGACCTTTAGAAAGCCCTAAGAAGCCGAGTTGGAGTGAAACTTTACCTTCTTTGTCCAGTGTTTGGGTATCTTGGCACTATTTCGCCAAACAAATGCCAAAGTTAGGCTTCGTTGCTTTTACTTTTTCTGTCATCTGTCATGTTTGGGTCTAAATCACCAAACAAGTGCCAAAGCTAGGCTTCTCTTCTGTATGTATGGCTTTCATTTAGGAGCGTAAGGTTAAAATTTTCATACAAGTGCCAGATAGACTTTGCTGCTTTTAGCTTTGCTGTCATCTGGCATCTTTGGCTCTGGTCTCGAACTTTGGCAGTTATGTTTCAAGCCCCAAAAATTCCATATAGAAATGAAAAAAAAGTACTCTAACTAACGGCATGGAGAAAACCCGCATTATGCCCAAGTTAGACAGCTAGGATTGGCTAGCATGTGACACGTAAAACGTTTCTCTGTCGTGCTACGTGGGAACTCTTTTATTAGCTAAGTTAGTTAGAAAGTACTTAGGCTCTACTTCAGAATTACCAAAGGATTTTTTTAGCTGCTATTGTGAATTGGTTAAATTGGTATATTTGCTCTGCATAACTTCCAACGGGGTTTGCGCGCCCTCGCCACACAGCGACACAAACCGCATTTAAATAGACAATTGAGTTACAAGTGTATTTGAGTTGTACCAAAACCCAAGATTCATCCCAGCTCTTATATGACCGTGTCTTGACAGAACTCAGTTGTACCTTTGGCAGGTATCAAACGAATGCCTTTCGCACTCTGGTGTTACGCATAAGTCAACGTCACTAGAACATAGGGTCTGCTTTGAAAAAGTGTCTTGGATCCGTACTCGAGAACCGAACTACTGGCGATCGCAACGCCGCCATTTCGCACGCAGTGGCCACTCGGGGAACTGCACGTCTGCACGTATCGGTTCAGGTAGAGTCGCTTAAATGCCTGTGGCGCCATCTCGCAGTGCCATTTCGCAGTAACAATATAAATGAACTTTCATGTTTTGACTAGTCGCTAAAGGGTGGCGCTGTTATCGTATTTAGTTCGGTCTCGGTGGACGCTACCGGTCCGGGTTTCAAGGGTGAGTTTCCCCACTGAGTGTTTTAGTAACGTTGGCTTCAGTGAAAAACATAAGAATTGCGATACTTCGTTTCACATGAGAGGGTATTGGTATTGGGTATGCCATCAAACGCAAACGCTGTGCGTTTTCATGAGCGTTGCGTTCTCCACGCTGCGCATGCACGAAGTCGCCATGCGTCAATCCAAGGCCGCAGGTTGTGCTCCGCGCGTGCATTGTGGAACACGGAACGCTAACGCAAACACACACGGCTTGCGTTTGCTCGTGTACGCAATACAAAAACGCACTATTAACTCTGACCGCAGTCAACGCGAGAAGTCGATGAAGGTAATGATGCATTGCCAAAAGTGCATCGTAATGAGGTATCATCGTATCAGTGGGTTTGCTATAATCTACTGAACCAATCACGCACAGATTGAAGCGCAGGATCACGGTGCTGTGCTGAATTCAACCAGCCTGTGTTAGCAAACCAACGAGGTAGACAGCCTTAGAGCGATAAACTGGCAGCTAAATGTGACCCCCCATTGGCCGGCACCATGTTGCACATCTTTGACCACAATACACGTGACGTTATAGTTTTACGTCTAGATTTTAAATGAAGTACCGCGCAAAAATAATTGCTTTTTGATCTTTAATAACAATACCGACGAGATAAGTTATGTTTCGCTCGTTTTAAGTCCAAAATATGCTTCTACGACAAAAACTCGGGCAGCTTCGTAATTACTTTGATAGAAGCCGTCAGCCGCAGTGTTGTATTTTTGGTTTTTATTGGATCTTGAGAGTGATCTCTGGGGCCGACAGTATTGAAACAAATAGTTTATCATATTTTTTTTTACAGCGATCGCAATGCAAATCTCGGCTCGGGTTTGCGTAAAAGCCTCAGGATGTGGTGCGGTCACGTGTCTAGTGTTTAAAATTGTACAACATGGCGGCATCCAAGGGGGGGGTCACTTTTGCCTGGTGGACGGGATACCAGTCTATCGCTCTACATCATTGCAGCAAATGAACGAAGATGACGAGACACCATGACTATACAGTTCTGAAGCTGTTTGATTGGCTGCATCAGATTATAGTCCTGGCTGCGCTCAGACTTAATGTAAGATGGAATATAAGCTCAAGAATAGGACCAGGCAAATGGGCAGAACGGTCTTCATGCAGACGTGCGCGAACTCAAACTTAACTTTGGAGCAATAATTCAGGCGCGGAAGGGATTATTTTTATTGCACATTGAAAATGAAGAGTGCAACAAAAGATATGCATTTGCGTTATGGAGGGAGCGCACGTAGAAAGGGATTTTTTGTTCTTTATTACCGGCGGAAGGACTTGGAATCATTAGCAGTTAATGCTGCGTCGGCGTCGAAGGGATTTCGGAGAGCGCCGGGGCTTTCGGGTGCCACATAATGGCCAGGAAACGGCCCTTCTGAATTCTCGCCCTGAAGGCAAGGTTTAAAAAAGCCATGGAAAAATCCGTCACCTTAATGCGTTACGAGACAGTTAAAATAGTGAAGGTCCCGCGACGTCCAGCCAGATGGCAGTACCTTCATGTATCTTCATATCACACGACAAAGATTGAGAGTCACCTGAAAACACGCCCTTTGACACGGTAAAATGCATCAAAGGCTAGGGTTACTTAAAGAACAGAATTAATAGAACGACAGGTATTTGGTATTTTTTGTGCTTTAGTTGTGGCAGCTAACTTGATCCTTTAGAAATATTTTTTTTTCAATTTTCCCTCTGAGAACGTTGGTGTTCAGAAAGCGTACGTTATGCGAAATATGTATGCGAAAAGAAGTATTAGCTATATATATACTTTTTTATCAGAAAAACTCATGCTCCTCAAACCTATCTTTATGGAATGTTTTAAGCTATGTGTGAACGTTTATTACTATTTCTTTTTAGCCAGTTTAACGACAAAGCCGGTTTTATTTTAATCGGAAATGACCGGTGAAGGCAGAATTTCAGCTCTGCTTGATGTAAAAAAAAAATGACTTTTGGAAATAAATGGTTAACTGTAGCTTTATTTTGCATTAACCCGAAACTCAGCCTACACTGAACTGTGTCGAGGGCGGCTTCTCTCTTCCGAAACCACGCCGGTTTTCCTGTTTCTTCCTCTATTCGGCATCATGACATTTCCCAATTATTGGGGCCACGGGAATGCTCCATGGAGGTTGGGGAGATCTCCGTGTTCGTCTAATATTTTCTTCAACGTAAGCTCAATTGAACCCCGACTTTCTGTCAGGCACCGAAAACGGACACCGGTAAACACCGAATCTGCGGATAATATTGAACCCCAAAAATAACCCTCGAATTCCAACAAAAACCCAACCCCGAACAGACGGAACACTACTTAAAAACACTAAGGATAATCGAAAGAATAATGGATGAATACAGAATTCTGAGTGTATATGAAACCACCGCTTATAAGTCGTCCAACATAGAAAGAAACATAAACCTTAACAAATACTTGAGCAAACAGATTTACTAGAGTCAATGAAATAATCAGGTATTTTATAGCTTTAATATTCTTTCAATAATGCACCAGACAAAACTAAAAGGAATCGTGCATATTGCGTTTAATAAATATAAACAGTATTTTTAACCTAGCACCATCTTGTATGTCGTCACAGATGGTGCTAGAGCACGTCTTTGCTTTCGCAGAGAAAATAAACCTTGATTGCCTTATGCGAGGACAATGCGTCGATAAATTTCACACTTCCAAGTTGAAATGCATCAAAATGTCGTCTCCGTAAATTGAGGGCGATTTGTTTTTCGAAGTGCCTTGTGCGGAATGGTGCTCGACTCTCCAGCGTGCTCCTAATGCAGTCAGCAATGGGATTCTAAAGTCCAAGTTGTCAGGCCCAGAATCTGAGAACAAATGAAGATTCTTAAGCCCAGCGGGCTTTCTGTGAGGTAAAGGTCGACTTGTACGAATCGTACGAAAACTGTCGAGCTGCACGCAGGCATTTCATCGTCATGTTTAGAGTATATTAGACGTTTTGCGTATTAGCGCTACGCTTTCTTTTATCGTGAATCGCAGCACAGTCAGATGCCATAGTCACGGACAGGTTAAGAAATGCCGGGCTCGACTTAATCTCTCCACGAATCGTGCTTCGAGATTCGTTCTTCTCAATTCTTGTGGATAGATACTTCTGTTGACTGCGGAGCGCTAATAAGATGTTCGTTACTCTCCACGCTCTGTTTTTTTTAAGCTCTTAGTGGGTATAAAAGACTCTACCACAAACTAACGGAAAATATTACAAGATCACGGCACATGATGGCTCATGGTTAAACATATCGGCAGCGACCTCGACGTCGCTGCCCATAGAGAATTGGTGTGTCATGTGACCCATTTACCCGCTAAATGTCGCGGTGAAAACTGAATTGTTGACTAGGTTACCTGACGCCAGCTCACATGACATCAGTTTCCTGATGAATTTAGCGGGGAAACCGAATTGATGTTTTGGCCTCAAGACGTGAATTTTCATGCTAAATTTAGAGGGGAAACTGAGTTGATGTACCCGTGACGTGCCGTCAATTTCCCCAAAATGCATATTGGTCACGTGACGTCACCTGATGTCACGTGACCTCAATTTCCCGCTAAATTTAGCGAAAATGCGCGGACGGACGGAAGGAAGGTCAGACCGAATTCGGTGATTGGGGGATATCGTTAAGAAACCTTTCATGCTTTAAAAGTATAAATGTGCCTAAAACAACAAGGACCGAGACAAAGTAAGAAAACACAAGTCGTCATATGGACTCATTAAAACATTAAATACGCATCTTTGGGGAGAGTTCATAGGTTAAGGGTACCGCGCCAAAATGTTAACGAGCACTGGTACATAGGGTATAATGGCCTACTTTAGCCCGACTGATGGTCTCAGGTGCTAACGAGGTAGTTCTTCCGAATTTCCTGATGAAACAAGGTCGACGGCAGTGTTTGTTTCTGGCAAATGGATAGGTCACTTCCGTTAGAGATTCTCCCATAGTCCGTTTCACGTTCAAGTGCGAGTTTTTCAAGACGATCTTTAATCAAAGCTATAATGATAATTGTCACTTTATTAGAGTATATAAAAAAGCATCAAACAGCCAGTATTCTTCTCATCATTTTAATTTTAACGTCAAGTAATAGTTCCAACAACGGGGGTGTAATAATTAAGGTGACCAAGAGCACCTTAGATATTGTATATTTTCAAAACGTACTGTAAAATAGAAGATGGTTGTAGAGAAGCAGTTCATCCTCATCTACCGTCTCAAGCAATATATCTTATGTAATTGTGACATCCGTTGACGTGTTCCGTGGTGTAGCAGGTCATTATTGGTGGCAGGGGCTTTTTTTCATATTTAGATATTTATGCATTTCTATGACATAATTGGGATTTCATTCGGAGAATCCAACTGAAAGAATCGTGCATCAACAACATACAACGCCGCTTCTCTCGTTTCACGAAAGAATATTAGCAACAGCAGCGCAGAAAATATGTAAAAAAACGGAGGACGCACACAGAATGGACAGACATGCGCTCACTTACAACTCATATGTTTCTGCTACTCCTTTGCGGGGAGACACAACAAAGAAGTAGAATATGCAAATATGAGTTCTAATACAGGGCTCTCTTTTGCCTTTTTCGTTTTTGCGCGGTTGCTGCAATTATGAATCGTTCACACTACCAAGCTTCTATCTCAGCAAGCGCGGAGTAGTCTTTCGTAACAGCAACTAACACCTCGCGGCCACGTAACTAAAGATTTTCGTCCTAATTTTCCATTTTCGGAGAAAAAACAAATTCGAACGCGATGAAGGGTTTTATACATAATAGTGCTTGTATGCAGAGGCGCTGAGAAGCAACACCTTCTTGGCGTTAAACAATCACTTTGAGCCTTGTAAAGCAAAAGAAAATGAATGTATTGTGTATCATTAAATTGAGCTGTCATTCTGTAACTCAGAAAACATCAAATGTTCGTTTCCATACTTCCCAGAAATATAGTGTTTGCAATACCGTCCTTGCGTTGATCACCAAGGCACGCTAAACGCGAGACACCTCTTAACTTGGGAACACAGGATGACTTAATGCTATTTAAATATATACTTAAAGTGAATTCAAATGAATCAAAAACTCAATACAGTTATCGCCTTGAGGTCAAAGAAGCAAAATAGTATTTTGGTCTGGAAAAATGTTTTGTCAATATTGTACTAAAAGAGAAGGGACGAAGATGGACCTAGATCACTGTGGGCACATAATGGCGTGCCTTTTGTGTGGAACTAAGTTGTTAAAATAACTGTTGTCGAGTACACGTACAAATTCTTAGTTCTGAATTAACGCGACAAGGTAATTTGCAGTACGTTTACAGGGATGCCAGAATATACCTCTTCATATATGAAAGTTTCTGCACGCTAACTACATGCTCGGGTATCCCCCTTATTGAAGACGACATTTTGCTTTAATCTTCGAATGAAGGTTTTAGATTGCCGAGGGAAGAAATATTTTAACACGGAACACTTACCTATAATAATCACAACATAACATTGCAAAGCGTCGAGATCGATGTTGCATCGAAAATTGGTTTTCTGGAACAGAAAAAAAAAAGTTGTTTTTATTGATTCGACGGTCTCCAACCTGAGAGTGCTGTGATTGGCGATTCCAGTGCTCTGCTAAAATGTGTGCAATGGCATATCTTCATGTCCAGTTTTCCGCACAATCCTACGAACGCCAATGGCAGTGACCTTAGAGCCGTCCACAGAACCTAGAGATTGCCATTATCTGTGCAGTGTGGATAAGCAGACGCATTGACACTTGTAGATTCTCGACCAATAAAATTTAAGGGTTCTACGTGAGGAAGCTTACGAAGGGCACCTAGAACGCCCCAGTGAAGAACTTTGAATTTGTGTAGACCTATTTGAGATCTTTCAAAGTCCAAATAAAATTTCGGTTACACGGTGTCTTAAACGCAATCCTTCTCCTTGATACTGGGGGCACCTCAGCTGGAATTCGAAGCCACAACCTGGGGATCCGTAGGCGGGCTTTCTGGCTCGGACCCATCAATGCGGCATACACTCTAAATCGGTGTCGTTTCTAATATAAGGAAAACACACTTTTTTGTTTAACCTTGGCTCTTCTATGAACCTTCAAAGTTATTTTCAAATTTAATGCAATTCTACTGTGATTTAGCAAATCTGAATGTATTCGTGGAACCTGTCGACTTCACAAGCTACATCTCCATATACGCGTGCATCACCCTCCCTTTCATTAAGTCATCTAAAAAAAATTAACAACTCGAAAAAAAAACAAGAACACTAAACCGCTTAAAAATTTCCACCAAAAAACAAAAACAAAACAAAAAACAACCTAAAGAAAAAATGACGCTTTCATTTTGGAAGGCTCTCAACTAAAAGAGAGGGAACTCAGTAGGAGCTGATCTAAAACTGCTTACAGTTCCATCATGCACAGCGATGCCTGAGAGTGATCTGCAATATTTCCTTTCCCATTTTGTTTATCTTCTTTTTTCTCTGAAAATACTGCGCCCAAATTTCAGTCGAGCTGCCAAAGCGCATATGCACGTTAAAACTTAATGCAAAAACGTAAGTTCAGAAGTGTTTGCCTGATGGTTTTACTCTTTCTGTATCGAAACCTTTTTTTTTTTTTTTAGATAAAATGTCTGAACCGTTGAATTGATGATAGGAAGGCCTATGCGCTCGATACCGAACCTTAATTTTTTTGGAAGGTTCCAAGTTTTTCCGTCTCAAATGTCGAGCATATACTGGGTGTTCTTTTTAAGCTTAACAGATTTGTTTTAAAAAGCCGTGAAAGTTACACTTATGCGGTTTGTGGAGGTGTGTTATACGGCCAGGGGGACGTAGTATAGGGGCTAATCGTAACGATCAGTCGGCTAATTAATTAAAATTTGTTAATTAACTTTTTAATCAATGAAAATAGACATATGGTCTCATTTAGAAACTTGCTGAGCGTCATCGAAAACCACTAAATCAGTAATTTTCGGAGAGACTTTGAGCGCGTGAGAAGCGTAGTAGTGCACTAAAGTTACCACTCGTGGAGCAGGTACAATGCTGGGGCGCTAGATAAGAGACGGAAAAATAGCGCTGGCGCCTTACGGCAACCACTAGCCTTGTACCTGCTCCACGAGTAATAACTTTACTGCACTACTACGCTTCTCACGCGCTCAAAGTCTTTCTGAAAATTACTGATTTATTGGTTTTCAATGACGCTCAGCAAGTTTCTAATTGGAACCATATGTCTTTTTTCTGTAGTTAAAAAGTTAATTAACGAATTTTAAATAATTAGCCGACTTATCGCAAAGATTAGCCACGCACATAATGTCCCCCTGGCCGTATTACTCACCTCCACAAGCGGCGTAAGTGTAACTTTCATGGCTTTCTTTAGACAAACCTGTTAAACTTAAAAAAACACCCTGTATATAAAATACTTTAACGACTCTTCATTGAAAAAAAATTTGTTTTCTTCAAGTTTCTTACATTTGCATTTGTATTCTAGTGCGTCGAACCAACGAAGGGTTTTGTAATAGTAAAACCATAATTGTTCTTTTTCAAAAAAAAAAAAACAACACAACTTGCATAAATAAAAAAATGCTTCCATTGCCAGAAAACAAAAAACAACAAAAAAACAGAAAGCTATGCGGAAACAAACGCCACATTGACTTTAGATTTCTATTAGCGTCTGCGACCCTGCCGAAGTTTGTTTACGCACTCGGAAATTTAAACTAGAAACTAAAAGAATGTCTCGCGAGATGCCACGAGAACACACGTAAGCTTCCGATTTCTTTTTCTTTTTGGGTTTTACAAACCGTTTTAATCGGCCTGGAACGCACATTGCACTAAACTCTTAAATATAATACGCGAGGGGTGACCTCTTCTAATACAGCCCTCGCCTAACGGCGATAGCGATGGTGCTGAAGAGAATAAAGCGGCTCTTGCCGATACTATCGCCACTCCCTCTATAAAAGTTAAAACGTTCTCTTTGTTTTCGTTTTTTTTTTCTGACGGCCTCACTCTTTTTTTTTAATGGAATAGCATTTTAATACGTTAATATTTACTTCGGCTACCCCCCCCCCCCTCCTCCCAGCTATCAGGTTATGGTAGCTCTAAACGAGAGCATTTTGGGATAACGACATTTACAATAAACTCTACTTTCCTTTTTATGCGCAGGTTGTTCCACCGTTTTCACACGCGTGTAACGATTAAAAAAAATAAACACTTGTTCGCGGGAGTTTCTTTTCAATAAAATAAAAACACAAAGCAAAAAAATCGTTTACAAACGCATACTGGTCACAGTTAGCATTCTGAAGAATCAAGACTCGTCAATCGAAGCTCTAGTGGCAGTTAGTGTTGAATGGTCTTTAGTGTATAGGCAGGTTATTGTGGCACCAACTTTCTCAAACCGCTCACCAAGAAAGGTTTCGCGCGCACCACCGTAGAACATATTATATAAGAAATAAAACGTCACTTTCAATTCGACCATACCAGCCCTGACGCGCGGAACAATGCTTAATTTTGAACTATTTCGAGTTCCGCCATAATGAAAAACAGAAAACTGAGAACACATAAAAAACGGACAAACGCACACCGTCTCAAAATACAGCTTTTTGTTTTCAGCTTTGTTCTGAGACCGTGAAGGTTCTACTCCGTTTTATTTTTTATCTTTTCGCAAACTCGGTTGTTTTATTTGGGATTCAGTTCACCAGTTTGCCTGCGCCTCACGCCATTATTTGTTCCGAGCGGCTTATTTATAATACAGCGAGAGGGAAATAGAGAAAACAACTAAAATGTCCCAGAAAATGTCCACCCCGTTCAAATGCTAGGAAACGTTGTTATCAGTACGTCACCTCTGCCTTTGCAACTTCAGGAAGCTCTATGGTTGTCGCATTCACGCGAAAGTCTCCTTTCACGTGTCGAGATAGCGGGGACGCCTGACAATTTATATACATCAAAACATTCGCGCCCTTTCGGAATAGCAGATAAACGGCCATGGTCCCACGAGGTGTTTTCAAAACGGAACATATTATCACAATGGAGATGTCCTGAGGTATTATTACTGCGGAATAAAAGAGGTAGTTGCACTTTGTACGTTCAGGACCTGACTTTGACAAATGCATTCATGAAAGCTCAAGTACACTTTTAGGAAATCCGAATTTGAATAAAGCAAGAAACGCGTACAAAAATAGGATTATATAAACAGCCAGCGTTAGGAGACAGCAGTTTGGGAAAGGTGTCTTTGACTGCATGGATCTAAGCGTATTCAAATTAAACTTCTTGTGACCGAGTGATATTGATGAGAAAAGCCCATCGTTAATGTCGGCTTAATGGAAAGGTTTTAAAGCAGGAACTGCTTTTTTAACGCTACCCCCTCTCAAACGTTTTTTTTTTTGTCCTTTGGTCTGTCCGTCCGTCCGACGATTTTCCGCTAAATTTAACGGGGAAAGTGGCGTCACATGACGTCCCCTGACGTCACGTGATCTATACACTTTGGAAAAATTGACGGCAAGTGACCTTAACATCAACTAACTTGTCCCGCTAAATTTAGCGGAAAAATGTTCGGCTTTTAAGCAAAACTTCAATTCAGTTTCCCGAAAAATGTAGCGACAAATTGAGATCACGTGGCCTGTACACCAGCTCAATTTGCCTCTAAAAATAGCGGGGAAATTGACGTCACCTCTTCCTTCATTCAGTTGCCGCGATAAATTTAGCAGGAAAATATACGTCACGCGACAGGCCAATTCCCTAACCAATTCTTTATAGTGCATGCCATGTACATAGTGAAGAATGCACAGCGCAAAAGGACAAAAAGGGAAGAGACACACTGGATAGAACAGAGCAGCGCTCTGTTTTATCCGGTGTGTCTCTTCCCTTTTTGTCCTTTTGCGCTGTGTATTCTTCACTATGTACAACCAATACCAACTAGCCCAACTTTCTACTTTATTGCTTGCCATGCCTTAAAGAACTTTGAAAGTAAACGCCGCTGCCAATCTTTAAGCTTTTTCATGTTATCGATTTGACTTCGGTTATCAAAAGTAACTTTCTATTAAACATAACAAGGTCTTAAGACATTTAAAGTCGACAACGGACTCTTGCAAAACACCCGTAGCAGACAATAACTCTATTAACAGAAAGCCGATGCTGACTTCCTAATTAGCCTCGGCAATTGCGGAGCGGGCTTGATGCCGCTTTTGATACAATTTTATATTCAAGAGCAGAACCCCACAAGTACAAGACGATATGAATGTTGAACTGGAAGGTTAATATGCATTTATATATTAATCCCTGTGGAGCAAATACATGTTCCATTGCATACTATTTTAGGTTAAAAATGTAACTGAATTTCCACAGTGTCCCACCTGCATTGCTTGTCTCAAAACCGATCCACTACATACTATATGTTAAGTAGGGCCAAGCTAAAGTTTACATTATTTTTTTTTAGAAAATGTATGTTCGTTTTATTCTTTTTTTTTCAGCTGCTGCGTGATTTTCTAGAGGCGCACAGTGTTATACACGAGAGTTAACCGACGTTTTTCGAGAATTCTTCCGAAAGTCATGACCATGTTGACTAATATAAACAAATATATTTAAAAAATGACCACATCTCCACGTGGTGAATGATGTTGATTGGGGCGAAGCTCGGGTGGTGCTGATGATACTGATTTTGGTCATAGGTATTGCTGCTTGCTGTCGGCGTTGACGCTTTGCCGCCGCTTCCCGAGCTCTCAACTCCGCGTCCGCTTGGCGTTTTTGACGCTGTGCAGCAGCTTCTCGCGCCCTGGTCTCCGGAGCAGCTTGCTGTCTACGTAGACGCTGAGGCGCTGCATGCCGAGCTTTTCGGTCCTTTTCATTCATGGCAGTAGGAGAATGTGTAGTTTTCTTCTTTTTCTTTTTTTTAAGCAGACAGATGGGATGGCATCTCAGAACCCCCTACTCTTTTTTTTTCTTATTTTTCTTTTTTTCATATTTCTTTCATCTTTTTTTAAATATTTTTTTTCTTTTACACGAGCACGGGAGCTTGTGCTTACGCGCTCGTGAGCACATGATCTCACGAGCAGAAGCACGAGCATCCGACGCCGGCCTACGGCGGACGGCGGACGGACATACGGACATGGCTAGCCCCTAAGGAGCTTCGCCCCTAAAAATTCACAGGCTCTCTTGTGTTATCCGTAAGACAACTTGAAGGCCAAATCCCAAGCGCCGATATAAACGTGATAGCGAACCTCCGAAGACAGCGCGCTCTCTGACGACGCTCTTTTGGTGATGTTTCATTGGAAGCCTTCGTTTTGGTACCTTTCATGTCGCCGACGTGTTTTCATCTTCGTGTCGCCGACATGTGTAGCTCATGGACTTTGAAGGTCGACTGAACGATGAGACATATAAGGCTATCGCCTTAATAAATCTTCCTTGCCATCACCAGCGCAGAGTATAACGGGTAGCTCCAACATGAGCTTAGAATCACTATTTGCGAAGAACCTATGCCTTCATCTACTAGGCTACTTTCCATACTCAAATGATAGATAAAACCAGGCTCGAAGAGCAGCGAAACAACAGTGAAAAGCGGGAGGAAAGACAAATAAATTCTCCGATTTACTTTACGGTGGAACGCAACGGACGCCACATACCATTCCAGCCAATACAGCGCTGCGAATGTGTAATTTTGCTATTTGTTCCCCATGTGTCTATGTGTCTGCGTCCCTACCGAGGGTCACGTGGAACTCACACCGCGCTGTATTGGCTTCGTTGGTTCGTAGCGTTCTTTGCGGTCCATCGTAAGTTGAAACGGAGCATAGGAGCGGGCGAGGGGCTTGCATCCATCTTAGTCAAAAGTCTCTTTCCGCGGCTGCGACTCGAAACGGGGAGCGCTCGGTGGCGGCAAGTCAACGCGAGCGCCGGGAGACGAACTTCGATCGTTTTCGCAGGCGGCAGCACAGTCGCAAATTCTCCAAGAGGTTTTCCAAACAGGCAATCGGTACGCGCCCTTTTCTTTTTCTCTTGTGATTGGTCGCAGCCTTTCCGTGCCTTCCTTAGGCCCCCCCCCCCGGCTCCTCTCCCTCCCCCCATTCCCAAGGGGGTCCTGGGTTTGCACTCGAGTTTGGTGAGCCGACACAAACGACGCCGACGAAAGTGCTCTTTCGGAACGGCGTTTCTGAGCTGTGTAGACGATTCACCGCGACGCGACATGCTACACCCTGTTTATTGTGTTATACAATACAATACAATAAACTTTATTTTTCCAGAATACTGGAGGGGTCCTCAGACAAAAAGCTGCTAAAAGCAGCTTGACTGGGTCTGAGTTCCCCTTTTACATGGCAGCAGCTCGGACGACAAACATAAAAAAACACTTTACCAGGATGATAAGAAAAATAAAACAAGGTCACATAACATTGAAGGAGCAGAAGAACAAAATTAGTTATGAATAGTTAAAACAGTAAGTACGTAAGTCTTTTTTGCCAATTGTGTGGATGTTTATGTTGTTCGTGAGACATTTATTTAACACGTACGGTACTTTGTAATGCAATGACTGGAGGTTATAATTTGTGCGGCACCGAGGAAGGAGCCAAATGCTTGCACGGCGTGTGTTTATATTACTTTCACGTTTCTCAAGTTCAGAAATAAAATACAAAAAATCTATTAATGTTGGCGATGAGAAACGAAGGGTACAGAGTAAACGATAATTATATACGCGTTCTACGGGAAGCATTTGATATCTTGAAAATAATGGTTCTGTATGGTCTGTATATGGGACACCCGCGATATAACGCAGAACTTTTTTTTGCAATAATAGTAGATTTTGAAGGTTTGTCTTAGTTGTGGTAGCCCATACAAGATGAGAGTAATTTAAATTGGATTCAAATAGTGCGTAGTAAAGTCTTAACTTAATACTGATTGGTAAAACATTACGACAGCGGGCAATGATGCCAACAACTCTGGAAAGTTTAGCAATTAAATAGTTAATATGGCAATCCCACATCATATACTCTGAAAAAACTACTCCTAAAATTTTATGTTGGCTAACCAACTCAATTTTGGAATCACCAAGTTTGATTTCATTTTTAACCAGAACTGGTTTATGAATAGATCGAAATAAAATGGCTTTGGATTTTTGGGTGTTTACTTTAAGGCCATTAACTTTGGACCACATGTCAAATTTAGTTAATATATTATTCGCTTTACATATCAGAACATCAGCATCAGTAGCAGAAATAAAGAGGCTCGTATCATCAGCATAAATGATCGCATTATCGCATGGAAGTTCGCTATGTTTTCTGTTTCTTTTCCGTTCGGATTTGGGAAGCGACGTTTGTGCTCACTTGTAACAAAACTAACTCGGGGTTTAGATGTCGTACGCGTGTTAGGTGTTTGCTCCGACTGAGACCTGGGTTGGCTAGTAAAAATGTGCACCAGTGCCAATTTGGTGATGCATTCCAGTTTTTCTTCCTATTTTATTTCTCTTTTTATGCATGTTGAAGTCTATGCTTATTTTTTCAAGCGCAATTCGGCGGTTTTGATATTGTACGCATATTAGGTGTTTGATCTAGGACCGTCAAAACTCCCGGAATTGCGTTGGTCCTGATGTACACCCGTTCCAGTTTGTTGACCACTTGAGAACGGGACATTTGAAACTATGTAACGGAGTCTGTATTGATCATTCGATAGAACACGGGAAGCCATGCTTCAAAATAACTGATTTCGAGCTTAAGGTAAGCTTTCTGTGCCTAAAATGACTGTGATGTCTCGAAATGAATATATGAAAATTGATGTCAGCTCTAGAGCCAATTGTCGCTTCCGATGTTATACATAGGATTATATCCCTGTGCGCCTTTAAAGGGTACTGTGGCTGTAAACAATTTCCTAATGGACATTTTGAACAATTTGTGGCACGATACGTTTACAGTGACATTCGGATTTTTTTTTCTTTTTTTCTTCTCATATTAATCGAATATTTTAATGTTTCACGCACCAAATCACAGAGGAGTAACCTTTCAGTTATTTTCGTTTTCTGTGTATCCCTACGAGCTGCACCTTTCTGACATAACGCACTGGCTATGTGCACAATTTTTATTTCTTTGCCTTGCAGAATATTTGTGGCAGTTGCTATTCAATCAACGTGTGCCCTTCAGAACTTTTAACAGCACTGTAAACGATACAGAAAGATAGATAACAAACTATACGGATAGAAATTGAAGGAGAGGAAAAGACGGGAGAGTTTAAAGATGTCTGAAGACCGATATCTGTCTGGAACGATTAGTTGGTGAACGCAACGCTCTTTGTCTTTGTCTCTACCATAGCCCACTCTATACTCACAAAGCCTGGCAGTTCGACGACGGAGCCATAGAGTGCCCGGTCGCAGACTTAGAGTGCAAGGACGTCTTAGCACAGAGCATCAAAGAACCATTTCTCGGGGAACCTGGACGTCACCGCCCAGCTTTCGCAGCGGCGAGGACCCGAAACACATTTGTCCGCTCTGGGAGAAGTGTGTTTCGGCGTCTCAACGCAGCGGGGCGCCAGCCACGTGGCTCTCCTCTCATTCGTTCTTTGACGCTCCACCTCTCCCATTTGACGGACGCTTCTCGTGGCGATCTGCCAGGCTTTGTCAGTATGTAGGAGGCTATGTCTCTACCCTATCTTCGAATGATTTCGAACGTTTAGCGCCGGCGTACGGCGTTTGGCGTTCGCGTTCAAACGCATAGAGACAAATGCAGCTAGCTTTGCTTCTACCCAACAATCATGCCAACCAGAGCTCGGTGTTCCGACGTCCCGCACGCTCTCATCACCTAGTCTCTCTCCAGTCCTTCTCGTATAGTCGGTTGTCCCGCCTCTGGCACATGCTTCCTACTTTCAATAAGACTTCTGGCGTCTCGTAAGACTCTAGCTTGCAGACGCAGCTGAAACACTAGGGAAGATCACCAGCGCCTGCTGGATGCAGAGCATCTGAAAGAGAGTCCCTGCCATTCTCATCGTGGCTGTGACAATTGCCACCGAAGCCTTCCGTCAATACGCGACGAGAACCTTTTTTTCTTTCTGTGCGCTTTGCCGCCTCCATGTTATTCCCAGATTTAATTAAGAAAGCTCGATTCACGGCGGTCACTTCTTTCGCCGCAAGCCGAGACCCAGAATGCAGAGACTCTCAGGCGAAGTGCCCCCTCGTCCACCGCACGCTCAACGCGGAGCGTTGGTAGAAGGGAATTTCTGAGCCCGCAAAATCCCTTCGGAGCTCGGAGCTCGCGGCGTCACACCGCAAACGCGCGCTCACAAACACACACGCGGCAAGGAATGAATGCCCCTACATACACAGAGACATACCAAACAACGAGCCCAGCCTTCGTTTCGAAAATAATTGTAGCCACCCATTGCGTGCTGGCACAGTGTCTCTAAACATTGGAAGGACTGAACGGTCGGGCAGAATGTGGATTCGCACAAACTTGTTGGTCGCGTTTAGAGAGCCGCTGCTGCAGTCGGACGAACCGACGCAAATGCAGGCAAGCACGTAGGAAAACGGATCGCAGAAAGATCGCCATTATTCCTCGACAGTGTGCCCAGAGGGCCGGAAGGTCTAAGTTATAAAGGCGAAACCCTTATATGTCTCATCGTTCAGTCGATATTTAATGTCATTGAGCGAAAACACGTCGGCAACACGAAAGGTACCAAAACGTTTATTTATCTATTTATTTATTTGTTTATTCGGTTACGTACCACGCCCTTGCTAGGGCAATATTGCTGGGGGGAAGCGCAGGTACAAAATTTACCTAAATTCAAAGCACATATTGAAAAACAAAGAGCAGTGTGATGTGAAAGGATTCACAATGAGAGCAACAGCAAAATATGTAGATGATAACACCATAGCATCTTTGCAACAAAACACCAAGAAAAGTCGATAACAAAAACTTACCATCAAACAAGGATGTCTAATTTAAGGAAACATTTTCTAGAGTAGTAAAAAAAAATGAAAGACGTCTCTTCTGGAGCTCTATTCGCGGACTTTCATAGGGTTAGCTCTACGGAAAACGCATAGGTTGGTTCTTTTATGTATTGTTATTTATCAGTGGCATTTCTGCGATTAAATATGTTATAAAATAAGGAGCAGTCTAAGATAGTTTCGGCGGTCTGCAAGCGAAGGCCACCCGGTGCGTCCGCTAGGGCGCTCCGGTTTTTTTGTAAACACGAGTTGGTGTACGAGCTTTTTGAGAAACCACAGTCGCCTGACACAAACCGCGCTGCACGTTGCTGTGTACACCAACTCATGTTTACAGAAACTGGAGTGCCCCCTAGCGGACGCTTCACCGGCGCTGCGCATGCGCGGTGCACGATGGGTAAGAAGTTCGCCGTCGCCCGTAAGCAAACCCTTGGGTCGCGCATGTTGCCGGCGTCGGTATGAGTCCCCGTGCTCTTTTCTCGCGTTTGAATTGCTGTTTCTACGTCCTCCCAACAATGTCTGAACTATATGAGCCGCTTCAGCAACATTAACGATGCTGGTTACACCGCTAAACTTCGCGTGAATAATTTGACGTGCGCCAATTCATTTCACGTGGACGCCGCAGAATGGCCGCTAAAAGCCTGACTCTCACGATGAGATTCTGCTCGCTTTTTTGGGGCTACGCGACGTCGCTCGGGCTGCAAAAGCGCGGACAGGGGCTGAGACGGCGGACGTCGATACTGAAAACCGCAAATAGAATCGGGCATTACAAGTCGGTGACGGCTCACTGGTACCAACGATCAACATCATCTTGTATCTACTGTTTGCAACTTCGCCTACTTTACCCCGACCAATCTTCAAAAGTGTTTTCGAGGCCCGCACTTAGCTCCCATCTACCACTACCGGGTCAACGTTTGGTTTACGGGGCCGCCGTCGTTTGGAAATCGAGGTGACGACACAAAGCAGACAAGCTGCGGAAGAGCAGACCAACGTTATTGTGGAACAACCCAGTTCTGGAACCCGCTCCGGCCTGGGGTCCCTTTGCGTGGCGCCTGTTAGAGGGCGCGCGCTCCGCGTTTAATACCGCTATCATCATCATTGACGGCGCGGTTCTGGCTTATGGATAACAGCAGCAGACAACTTTCAAATTGTTTCTGCTGTTGGTTACCGTATTTTTACTTTTTTACTGGCGAAATAGCCAAAACGCCACCCAAAACTATACAACCTGAGAGGAGTCGGACTCAAAAGCAGGCTGCGAGGAGTGAAAAAGACGAAAAACGCGTGACTAATGTGCTGGCAGCGCCACCAAGCTGCAAAAAAATCGGACACGGTTTTGACCCCTAATGTACAGCAAGCTGTGAAAGCTGTAACTGGGAGTTGATCTGAGTAACGGTGGAGTGACGACAGTTCGAACGCATGCGCAGCCGGAGGGCGGGCATAAAGCACGCGTCCCGCGCCGTCAAAACAATTGGAATGTCAGGTTGTCGGCGTCTGGGTGAGCTCCTGCAGCGCTCTCTTCGCGTTGAGCTGTCGATTACACGTCCTCATAGCAATGTCATACCACTTTAATTGCCTGAGCGAAATTATCAAGGCTCGTTACGCCGCTAAACCAGTATGCGTAAATACTCTGACGTGCGGCGATTTACGGTATGAACGCCGTGAATGGACGCCAAAACCATAACAGATTTCTTCTACATGGTCGCGACGTCGATCGTGCTGCAATACCGTCGAAGGTAGCGGCGATGATCGACGGCGATATCTGAAATCGGAAGCGGGAATGACCAAGCGCAAATGTTGGTGGCGACCACAGGTGTACCAATGATCAACGTCTTGTATCTGCTGTTTACACCGAGCTCTGAAGGTCTTTAAGGCCTTAACACATTTCTTATTGCAATCACCCGGTCTGAAAAAGCGTATTCCATGGGAAACTTTATGAACGAGCAGACGACAAAAAGCAGACAAGTCTGAAAAGAGCAGACGAAAGTTCGAACGATCAGGCGGCTGTGTGATTTGAAGACGCACTGAACCCGTGTGTCCGGACAACTTGGCGGCTTTCCTCGTTCATATTGGGTAACAAAACAGTTACATCTGGCACCATAAAGTCGCCCGCACAAGCACCGTAGTCTGACAGCGTCTGGTTTTGTCCCTACCTGTTACTATCCACGTTCTCGGACGAACGGAACAAAATACATGAAACTGATCTTCAAACTTTCCAGACTCTCTTGTACAGCCCTCATCGCTGTATATTTTGACGAGAAGGTAGGTTTTCGTCGGGTTTCTCCCAAAGAACACAGGGATAAGCGTTCGCACGGCGACTTCAGCTCTAAAGGCCCCAGACCGGAAGTGCGCCCGACTCGCCATCACCGCGGCGGGACAGCAGAGTTGAGTTCGTGCATACGTTCGAGCTCACCATACTTGTCTTGGCTTGAATGACTTCACGCGGTGCAAGCGAAGTCTTAAAATGTGACGTACGTTCGCCATCTGCAAAGTTTTGAGTTTTGTCCGTGTCTGTATTGTTACGTTTAAGAGTTTTACCGTGCATACCGATGGTTGGTGATACTCACAGGAGTGCTCCACGACAGTTCGCTGGAAAACAGAACTTAAACACTTATTCTTTGGAACAACAAATGTTTATGCCACCAAAAGAAATATTCCTGCGAGCAGAGATCGTAGTTTGTTAGCAACCTGTTTAAGCTTAAGTTCAGAGTAATCTTCTTGTTTGGCACCAGGATAAAACAAAATTCACAATATTCTTAAGGTCATTCATGATGGTCACGGTAAACACAACAATCAATGCATGGCTCTGACGTTAATTGTGTCATTCATAGCTAATCATTAATGCACGGCGAGCAATGAGATCTTGAGGAACACACGATAAGAGTTTACGTTTGGCAAAACAAAACTGTCGAGGACCACATTTTGTGTTCTTCCAACGAGATAAGATTCAAGCCATTTAAAAATAGTATCGAATAGAATAGTAGATAACTTTTGTAGCGACAGAGTGTGTACCGACTAAATGCCTTTCTGAAGTCGAAAGACAGAATCAACTTGTTACCATAGTTCATCGATGCAACGATATCATGGGTAAACTCTACTAATTGTGTATCACAAGAAAATCACGCTCTGAAGCCATGCTGCGTTGGGGAAAAATATTACCTGTAGATGACTGGTTAAGTTAGTGTAAATAATGTGTCTTAACGTTTTGCAGGGGACCCTTGTCAGACAGACAGGCCTATAGTTACAGGTTTTGTTTTGTCCCCACTTTTTTGTACAGGGACTACGTTTGCATTTTTCCAATCAAGAGGTATTTCCCTGTGTTAAAATGATTTTCTAAACAACACTATTTGATATGCAGCGACAGAGGCGGCACTATTTTTTCACAATATAGTTCGAGACGTGGCCATGGAGTGGATGACTAAGCGAATTAAGATGATAACTCAGCACATTGAGAAGGATGACTCAGCACATTGAGAAGGATGACTCAGCACATTAAGAAGGATGACTCAGCACATTACGAGGGACGACTCAGTGAGTAAATCATGCGCCTGTCTTTAATGCATCGGCGCTTGGGCTTTCGCCTCCAAGTCGTCTTAGGGATAACATAAGAGATACTGCAAATTGTTTGGACTGTGGTTGGGTGGTTTGTGGTGTCTGGGTAAGACACGAGAGGCTGCAGACAACTGGGAAACGCTCCCATACGCCCATGCAGGGATAGACGGACACGGGCATGAAAATTCATAAGCCATTCGAAATGTTTTGAAAACATACGCTACCAGTGCAAGCTTTGAAGCGAAACGGCCAGTTAAATGATCGCTATTCTGAATATTAAAAAAAAAGTGGCCGACTCTTTGCGACTAGCCCAAAAGGTGCTCTAAATACGTAGCAATTATAGCCGCTCTGGGACATCATAGTGTCACATAACGTAACGGGTTAATGTGGCGGTATTCGCGCGATGCGAAATCGCGTCACGCGACATCAAAGCCCCAGTTCCACGTGACTTCCTGGTAGAACGTGACGTCATTCTGTCATGTGGCGTCCTCATATCACGTGATGTCAGAGTTTCGCGCGTTGTCACAGCGCGCTGCAGCCGACAAGATTGCGGCATTCGTCGTTAAGAACATCGAAAAGGAACCACGATGCGAGGATCGTGGACCCAGAGGACCACGCTCCGTGTTTCTTAAGTTGTCGCTGGCTGTGAGGAGCGTGCAGCGCCCCAAGGGAGCGCCATGATCCGGTTAGGCAGCCGGTTGGCAGCGCCACCTGTGACAGCGTCCATGTTAAGTCGCGTAGTAAACACCACCCGCTCCGATCTATGGTAATGCTGCCGCGGCGTCGTGGCCGCGACTGCGCCTTCCCGCGGCCGTGTTCCTCGATCTCGCTCCGCAGTAAAGGTGTGGCAACCTTTAAAATCGAAAACTTACCCGCGTCCATTGCTGCCGTATATGTGATTTGGCATCATTCGACCTGCAGGAGTTTTTCGGAGCTCGGTCTCAGTCGTGTGTCCCGCAGTTCAAAGCGACACCGACGGCAACATATCGTCACGCGTTTTTTTTTTTGCTTATCCGCGCTTACATATGCCTCTACAAAGCGTTTATGTGTTCGACGGCCCCGTAATCACTAGAAGACAACATTCACCGGTGCCAGTAATTTATAAAATCTAAGCGAGTGGTGTTGCTCGCTCCTCTTATTGCCGGATTGCTATTTGCTCGTAGACGGATCGAGTAAACGTCCTGGAAGTAGGGTAACCGCGGCGCTATTCGCCAGCGCATGGATGATGGACGGAAGAGTGTTCTCAATGTGCAGGTCTTGCGTAAAAGTTAGCGTCGAACGCGAACCGAATGTTTTGTCTCGCGCTGTGATCAGGTAAGCTGATATCGGTTAGAAAGCTTGACACGCTACGAAGGATTTCTATGCCCGTCCGGCCGTAGTCTATACGAAATGCTTCTGCAAGGAGCCGCATCCTGGCGCCACTGTCTTGTCACACGCATCCAACAGGCGCGCTCACGGGACCGTCGCAACTAGCCAATGCATTAAAAAAAAAAAGAAAACATAAACAAAAGTGGAGGGCAGGGAGAGGGATCCCTAATGTGTGTAGTTGTCGAGCAATACTGTACGTTGGGCGTATTTCGGGCCGATGCTCGCCTGAATAGAACGTTCTGTTTGATACGGGATGTATTCGAAGAGATCCAGCAGTTGTGGCCCGTTTTTGGAAAGTTGAATGAATTAACGGCGGTAAGGAACGATTTTTTTTTATGGCACCACTCAATAATTTGTTTCGGTGCTGTTTTTTGTCATTGGCGAAAAAAAGCCTATTTTGTCTACATTTACCGAGCTAGCTGAATCCATTTTCTATAGTGTTCTGCCTATATCGTGGAACATCTTTTATATTTCTTATCTTCGTGTCATGGCTCACCGCGTTAAAAATCCGCTTCGTTAATAATGGTGACGTAGTGCGGCATCCTTTTTGCTTACAAATTCCGTGTGATTCGAACTTCTATCTACTACGCGCCGTCGCCGTCGAAACAAATATTGCCAATTTTGACGTGCTTGATTGTAATAGTTTAGCTTTTGTGGTCATGTGTCTTTGTTGGGCTTTCGTCCATTGCAATGTCATAGTCCGAAGTAGGTACGCGAAGCAAAAAAAAATAATACGCACCAACCATGTTACAACAATTACAAGAATCTTGACTCGTAAAAACAGATGGTTCTATAAGTGTAATTTTAACGTCGTCAATTACGCTTGAAATCACGAGTACGGACGAAGTCGAAGCGCACCTGCTTAGAATATAATTTCATAAATAATAAATGAGTCTACCTTTTGGAGAGACATTTTAGATGCTCTGTCAAGTTAACTCGGCTGTTCTTTACATATAAAAATTTGCATATAAACATGAAGATTATTATTATTAATTATTATCTTATATTGTAATTGACAAATGTTTTTATGTATAGACTACGTATCTGAATAAATATGGCTCAGCATAAGCATTCATAGAAACAGCGCCAAGAAGCAGAAAGGCGTCAAGACTCTTCTGCAGAAAGTGATCTCAAAATTAATCTATAACAACAGCAAATATACAATATGAACAGTATTCACACGTTAAATGAATGCGATAAATATTTTGTATATAACCTGTGTAAATGTTTACGTAATACCACGTTAGAAAACGACGTATAAAATTAGATTAGTGATCCTTGAAGTTAAATATTTAACTATATCCTTACTCGTATTCCTACACTTTTTAGGTAGCAATCTCGAGTGCCGAAGCTCTCCTTCAGAAGAAGAATACTCAGCGTATTTACTTACCGACATACAAAACTGCATACAAACTTAATTGCTCGATCTGAGGAAGGTGTCCATAAGGGGATTGGCGTTCACACTGCCTTGTTTACAAATTTGGGACGGACAATTAATTTCCCAAAGTAAAACTAGCTAAAACTTCCCACAATGATTTAGCTTTTTGTAATCCCTAAAGGATTTCAAAAAGAAATAGCAATGCGTCAACGTCATTATAAATTTGTTTATTGCTAGTTTATTAATTTTAGTATCACGTCACGTCGTAAAGTAGAGCAGACGTGTTCGCAGCTATCAACTACAGCAAAGAAAATTTATAATCAGTCCTCTCAAGACAATTGGTAAAAATGTTATTTCGTGTCATTTAACAAAAAAAAAACATCTTTTTTTCTCAAGCGTTGCGCGAAGCGGCTCTAAGCAGCTCTTTTCCGCAAGGTTTAACACATTCTTCGCCATTTAAAAATAAATCTTTAACCGAAACGAATTTTTTTTCTCATTTCCAGGAAAGTGAAATATTTATCCTACACCGTATAGAATGCAACGCATTCTACGCGTACGGGCTACTAAAAAACGAAGTGTGACATTATGCGGTTGTTCCGTTCTAATGTAGCGACTACGCAAATGGTCTATATTTAGCGCAGCTTGAGACTGACAAACGCTAAGAAATGGGGAAAGAAAGGAAGATTGCTCATCTTGCCTGAATGTGCTGTTCCAACCCTTGCGGAAAATTGCATATATTCAGCGTTCGAAAAGGAGTTTCAGCTTCATATTCCCAGGGGTAATAAGGCAGAAGGACGAAACGAAGCTGAAGCAGCTTCCATCGGCGCAGTCTTTATTAGTTTTTGATAAAAGCGCGCCAGCTACCCGAGAACGCTCTATGTCACCGACCTGCTAGGCGCAGGCAGTCACTTTTATGTGGCGGAGAGCCGTCGCTTTTGCGTCATTTCAGCTTGCGCAGAACGTGCTTGTTAATGATTTTATGATGAACGTTCTATACTTTAATTTCCGTCCCTCGAAGGCGTTACCATGTACAGTCACTGAGAAGTTCAGAAGGGCAAGCTGTCTGCCTCAGGTGCTCGTCCTGAAGCACTTGCTGGTCACCTTCCGTCGTGCTTTGGCTGGGCGTGAGCGCTCGAAGCTCGCCATATGCCGAAGTGTTATCGATGGTGTGAAGCTCGTGCTAAAGGTTGGACAACTGAATCACCTCCCGTCATTCACACCTCTATCAATGATCATAATGGCTAATGGCACCATTTTTTGCGACACCACAGTATCTGATTGTTGCATCTGTTGTTTGGGTGTCATATAGAGTTGTGGTGGCAGTCCATGAGAAAAGATTACGGCAGCGAAGCTCGGAAGACTGCGAGATTTCTCGAGGCATTTGCTTCGGGCGAGCTGGCAGGTTTGTTTTAATTGCCCGCTAACGAAACTAGTACTCCCTACGACGGATGACTTATTAAACTCTCTTTTAAGCCACTGCAAGCAAGGAACGCTTGGTCGTTGCGCCCAGTCAAGCGATCGCACAACATCGACGTGGGGACGCTATTCCGGAAACTATTGGCACAAACGAGCCTGTCATCAACTGGTGCCATATAATTAGCTCCACTTAGGACATCCGCAATCCATTCTCCGAGTGCCTTTTGCGTGCCGCACTTCTGTTGCCTAGTGTGGAGCGGACGCAATCGGCGACAGATAAAATGAAGAAAATGCGATTTCTAGAGCTTGAGCTACGATTTCAAAAAGCTCAATCGGTATTGTATTGCTCTGTCGTGAACTCTTATAACGTTGCGGGCGGACAGGAAAGCGTTTCCTGCGATTTACGATAACGCTTCAACGGCTACATTAATATTCAGCAATATGATGCCTGAACTGTCCTTCAACTTTGGTAAAGAGCAACACATTTAGTTGGCCAATATTGCACCTTTACAAATAAAAACAACTACACTACACAAATGCGATTTGGTACGGTTTCGTTATCAGAAGCATGCTTCTAACATTTGATTTTAGTCTATATTGATTTGAGAGGCGCGGTTCCCACATCGACCCAGTCTTGCAACGAAGGAGTGCAATTAGAGTGTATATTTATCATAATAGTCAGCTAAGAAAATATTTAAGCACAATTGGCGACATGTTTCGTAGAGGTACAGTATTAGTATACTGTTTGCTCTATCACTCTTTAGTAAGGGAGATTATTTTGGTAACTTTAGCATCAACATGCCACGAATTTCTCATAAGCTGTGATAGTAACTTAATAAAAGAGGAGAAAAAACTCGGGCTTAGGCATTTTTACACGCATTATGCAATGATAAATAGAGGCGAGCATATACTTATAAAGACCTGTTCCGTACGTCCTAAAAGAGATTCACGCAGGCAGCGTTAGTCTCCGGTTTCCCAATCTTCTCATTTACCGGGCGCTCACACTGACGTCGGCTCATGTAGATACACCTAATGCCATCCTCACGATTTGTGGTAGTTTTATTAGCGCGCTCACCGGCATTTTGCTTGGGGATTTGGCCCATGAACGTTGCGAAGTATGCGAGGCTTTGCTTGAGTCGTCGTTCGCCAAATGCCAGTTTTCGTACGCCTCGCGAAAAGGAATCCTGGTTGATGGAGGATTCGCGTCATCCGAGGATTATAATCCCAGGTTTGTATGCACCGCGTCTGCAGGTCCGAGGTAAGCCAGAGCCTTTCGTAAAATGATGCTTGTGTTTCCGTCGGCTCGTTATTGCTGCCTAAACCCACAAATATTAAAGTGGAAAAAAAATACATTTTTGTTTTGTTGTGTTTATACAATTTTTAATTTTTTATTTTAGAGTGTGTGAGGAAACACATGTCATAATATTAGGTACGTTCATTCTCCGCAGCTGGCGAAAGTGAATGTTTTAAGTACACATCTATCAAGAATTCAAAAAATTCAAATATCTTTAAACCGTGAAGAAGGAAATACGAGGAAAGGCACGTGGGGTGCCGCATTCAAGTCACAGCTTCACAAATATGTAAAACGGTTTATCGGAGTACGCGTCCATATTTTTCGCCTCTGAATAGAGCAGGTGCGTTAACAATCGGTAAGCAAAAATTATTCCTTGCTCTTTCAGATCGCATAAAACGTACCACATATAAGGTGTTAATCAGGTAGCACCTAGCTTGGTGGCTTTCTAAGAAAATGTAGCTCAACGCATTGAAAAGTTTACCTACTTCATTTTAAAAGAAGTAGCTTAAGGCAATGTTACTGCATGAGCTAAGTTGACAAACTTTGAGAAAAAACTTACGCGCTGCCATTCACTCCCGCGTAACGGCGCTCGCGTCGCATAATGCCCGACCCGCGCGGTCTGACTGGCCTCGGTACCCTTGGATACGCCGTGAAACGCGTCATTTTTGTCTGGGTTCGCGAAGTGTCTTAACAACAACTGTTGCCGTTCTGATAATGTCCGGATTGAGAAAACACTTCCTGGGACCTTTGAGGTCAAGTCACGCCCGCCAAGCCTTCGTAGTTTTTGCAATTTTCGACATTCAGCACCAATACCAGCAAGCTCGTAGAAATGGCTGCGTCTATCGGGGTTTCTGGCATAATGACCGTTGTGTTTTAGTCGTTTGCGGACTGGAATACTGTCAACTACCCTCTTCTGGTGCTCTGTGTTTGTGTTATAAGTTTAAGCATAAGCTGCTGCATACATTGGGAAGCCGTTTTACAGCAGAAAGGGCATTTATTTGTCTTTTTTGACGAAAACAATGTTCCGATTTGTTGAAATGGCGAGAACATTCGTTTACGACGTCACGTACGTCCGCGTTGATAAATTTGGTCGTACGTAAATTCCTGTTACAGAGCCTCCCCATCCCTTTTCCGAGTCAATCCGCAACCCCCCCCCCCCCACCCGACCCATAAATGCGTCACTAGCTTCAGTTATGTATCTTTCGTTCTTTCTTTTTCTTTGTCAGAACATGTTTTGAGTGCATAAAATATTTTTATTCTTGTTATAGCTTGATGTGCGTGGGGCACCTTGGGCGTATTACTAAAGTAGAAGTAACCACAGCACCAGCTACCGACACCTCCAGTTAATAGTCCAGTTGTACACCAAACACCGGGCTTGTTTTCCTTGTACTTCACACAATTAGAAACCTACTAAAATGTAGCTGTTAAGCTAGTCTACTTTGTAACCCATGCAAGTGCTGCCATATTTATTGTTTAGTTTGCCTGAACCGGTCGTTTTATTAGCCATAACATACCCTTCTCATTTCCTTTTCGATATTCTGGGACTCTTACACCTCACGGCAGCTCTTGGTGGCTCTCAGCAAACCTCTCTAAAAAGTAATTTTAGCCAAACACCCGCGCACATCATAAGACTGCTCCGAAACTTTCAATACGGGAAACACACTATAGTACTTAATACTAATAAAAAAACTTAGGGTCATGATCTTTTTATTCTGAAACCCGTTATAGTGTGGGTTCTTAAATCATCAGTTTTTGTCCTCCCTTTCGAATTAACAGTATTTCGGACTGTAATGACGCGAAAAGAGAACCGAACGTCTCGGTGCGGACATTTCGTTAGGCGGGTATTTAGGTATCCGGTCGTTTCCGCACCGGGAATTCCGGTCCGTGGGTAATTTGGGCCATCACTGACGTAGCCCCGCAAACCTTGTTTTTTGTACGTGAAATCATATTTCCCAATGTCCCCTCTGAGTAAGTGTTTTGTACACTTTGCCCCATAAGGGGGCACGGGTGTTGGTTTGAACAGTGGGGTTTTCGTGCTTTTTTGTTTAAAAGGGTAGCCTTGTTGCTGCGTGTTTAGTAAAGTTACAGCTTTGGTATTGTAACAATATACCAAATAACAGGATGAGTGGTGATAAAGTATCTCGTTTAAATGCTTGCGCTTATAAATTGAACAGCTTTGTTCGAATTTCTGACACTTTTTTCTCGGTTTAGAGGAGTTCTAAAGTTGAAAGTTGAGGTAGTTGGTAGTTGTACGTGGTGATGAAAACGGCGCACAAGACTATATCAAGAGAGGAACATACAAGACAGGACAGCACTTGTCCCGTCGTGTAGGTTCCTATTTTGTCCTAGTGTTTTGCGCAGTTTTCGATTACCATTTACAAGAACATTATTTTGTTTTCATATCTACGTATCCTTGGAATATTCGGAAATGGGGTCATTTTCGCCTAGCAAACAGGGACTTTGTATTTCATTTGACGGTTGCTGATACAACAAGCCGCGATAAAGCGCAAAGTATGTGCAGACTTGTATAACGTAAAAGTCGATTCTGGACCCTGCATTTTAATATTTTTGCACCACAGATCTCTTCTGTGGCTATGTGTGAACATTGTTGCTCTGGCCGAACTTATATAGAAATATCTACACTTCAAGGCTAAGCTTCATACAACGTTCTTGCGTTAACATTTACGCTGCAAAGTATCCGTATAACAGAAAACTCGTGTCTCCTTAAAATAAGCGAGGAGTTTTTTCTCTTAATCTTTACAGCAAATAATTTCGGCAGTCTTTGTTTGTAAAGTTATTAAACTAAACACTAAAACGCAAAATTTTTAGATTGGTTGGGAAAGCTTTATTCCGAATAGAATCTACATTTTACCTCGAACATTCAGGAAAATATAGAGCTCACAAAACTAGAACTCGTGACTTTTGATGAAAACAAGTGTTTACAGATTATTGTGATTCGTAAAATGAAAAGCGTGTAAAAATTTGCGAAACGTGTTTGAAAAACAATAATGATTTAATATTATGAAGAAGAAGAGAAAGTAGAAGAAATAAATACAAAACAAAAAGAAACAAATAAGAAATGTTTTGGCTCAGGAGAGCCGCGGCACAGCAGAAAGGCAGCAGCCCGTACCCTGGAAGTCCCCGGTAATGCGTATAGTCATGGTGAATATGTGATGATTTAATATACAAGATATTGTAAATCAGGCCGGTTACTTTTTATAAGAACATTACCCGCTGTCTGAATCACGCAAAGAATATAAATTGCCAAGCGATCTATTTCATTTCATTTCGTTTATTGTTCTCTCAGGAGCCCGAAGGCATTACAGAGAGGAGTGGGGTTTTTCTAAACGGAAACATATGAGTAAAACGATAAGCATAAGGCAAGACATAAAACAAAGGTTATTGAACATCAAAAAACTTAGTAATGTGCAAATTTTAAAATCAGTAGCATCGGTTATCGAGACTATGAGTGCAGGGAAGGCGATTCCACTCTATAGATGTCTGAGGGAGAAAGGGGGCATTGAAAAAATGAGGTGTTGCGCTTTGGGCGGCACGCCCACTTTTAGGTGGTGATTAGTTCGTAGCGAAATGTGAGTATGGCCTCTAAGAATAATGTTTGACGAGGTGTTGGATTAGAGTGAAAAATTTTCTTGAAAAAGACTAAGCCGGGATATTTTCCTGCGAAGAGAGAGGTTAGGCAAGGGAAGGAATGCTTTCACAGATGTGACGCTGGATGTTGCGATGACAGTTCGAGAGGATGAAACGAGCGGAACGATTTTGTATGGACTCAAAAGCGGAGGAAAGGGTGATACCGGGGTCCCAGATAGAGGCTGCATATTCCAGTTTAGTACGAACTAAAGTCTTATAGATTAGAAGCTTTAATGAAACAGGAGTAAGCGAAAGGTTTTTTTTTTAGGGTAACCTCAGGAAGCGATTAGCGCTAGTAGTGACATATTCGACATGTAAATTCCAGGAAAGGTCATTGGTTAGATGCACACCAAGATATTTATAGGAAGTAACAGAAAGTAGGGGGAGTTAATGATGTTGTAGGATGGACAAGTGTTATTATGCCTGGACACTCTCATAGATCTACATTTGGCCGTGTTGAGTTCCATATGCCATTCTGAGCACCACTGTGTGACGTTGTTTGTATCAGTTTGAAGAACAGAAATGTCAGAATCGTTAATAATTTCTTTATAAATGACACAGTCGTCAGCGTACAAGCTGATGGCAGAGGACACATGCGTTAGGAAGATCGTTAATATAAATAAGAAATAGTAGTGGACCGAGCACCAGAACCTTGAGGGAACACCAGAGTTAACACTTGATAATGATGTAGTTAGTTCTCGTTGGCGCAAACAAATTGAAAACGACGAGCTAAAAACGATTCGGTCCAATTGAATATGTTACTATCTATGTTTAAGTTACGAAGTTTATGGAGAAGGAGTACATGGGGTACTTTATCGAAGGCTTTGGAGAAGTCAAGGAATATGCAATCTGTCCTGGAACCCCCGGACGAGAACGACGTGAAGGTAATGAGACGTAACCGTTAGGAGTTGTGTTTCACATGAATAGAATTTTCGAAAACCATGCTGTGCTATGTGAAAAAAAGAGTTCGAGTCCAGAAGGACAACAAGATTTGGAATATATTACGTGCTCAAGTATTTTGCATGGGATCTAAGCTTTGGTAAGAGATATGGACGGAAATTCAAAGGCTTATGTTTATCACCGCCTTTGTGGAGAGGAATCACCCTCCCCACTTTCCAGTCTCAAGGTAGTATCATGTTGTTCAAGTGATTGGGTAAACAGTTTTGATAAGATGATGCTTGAATACATTTTAGTATTTTTCAAAAAAAAACTTAGTATTAATATTATCGATGCCTGCTGAAGTTGATATTTTTAGGGTTTCAATAATATTCGCAATACCCTCGCAATCGACAATGACTGGATTCATTTGCAGATACTCACAAACTGGGAGAACCGGATGGTCAGAGGTAATGGGTAGTAGAAAAAAGATTTAGCAAACTCATCATTCAATACAAAAGGGCACAAATCACCTTGAACTTCAACTCCGACAAGCGTCTTGATAAGTCCCCGAACGAAAATTGCTTATTTGACAATCCTACCAAACCAAGCAACCACGTACCTGCAATGGCCGGGACCGAAATACACCCGCGTACCAAAATGAGCGTTCACCGAAACATTCGGTCCCGAAACGTCCCGTACCGAAATGTCCTCGATCATGCCTGAGACGTAGAGCACATCCCTACCGGAAAACTGCCAGCATAATCCTTTTCGCTATCTAGACTATGGAAGGGGAAATCGATTTACGGGTTCTGTCTGGACTGCAAGTTTTCAGAGATTATTCCTTTCTCTGCAATCTGGATTTCAGGTTTCCAGAAACACTTCCAGTAATATTTCAGTTTTATAATTTATATAGTGTTAAGTTATTCTCGGTTTTCTGGCTAGAGATATCAAAAATACAATTTTCACACTTTATCTAAATGCATCTTATTCCACGTGAACATTTTGTATTGCCAGCATTATTAGCTCCTGTAGAATGTATTGTCCGTGTACACAGGGACACGGAGTCAGAATGGGCTTTAGAAATGCTCATGGGCATTGGCGACTCCAGCGAACTATAAGGGGTGTGCTGGTCAGGCCGAATAGAAGAATAAAGGAGGTCGGTCTCTATCGTTCAGAATGCAAAACACCTTGATTTCTTGCGTTGCAGCGTAGTATAAGAATGAAACATGAAAGCAAATTGCTTTTTCGATGGTAAAAAACAACTAGTCAGTGCGTAAGATTGAGACGGTTTAAGCATAACATAGAGTGAAAAATTTATTTTGCCAGCTCGATTCGCGCCTTTGGCCGAAGCTGTACTTCTGGTTAACTTTGGGAACACTAAACTTCGCGAGGATTATTTGAAATTCTCCAAGCCTCCTCAAATGGTGACAAGCTATTTCAAAATCAACAGAGCATCATCACTCTCTTTTATGTAATCAAAGTGAGGTAAAAGTGTTCGCGTTTGCTTTATTTGAGGCGCTTCGAACCTTGTCCTCGGCTGCACGTTCGTAAAAACAATGAATGACCTCAATAGTTTTGTAAAATTTAGGGGCAATGTACATGTGATTTTTGTGTACAAATTACTCTGATACTCTGATACCCCGAAAAAAGTCCTGATGTTTTATTTTTGTGGTTCACCAGGGCGTTGAACGTTATTTTGCGTTACTAAGTGAAAGCGTCATTCTATAGGGTTCGTTCAGAAATCTCAAGAGCGTGACGACACAATACGAATAGACACCGCTTAAGGAAAAAATGACAGGGAAGGTGTGGAATGATGCTGTTCATGCAGGAGTGCGTTCGAACGTAGAGCTTACTGTATTTCCTAAAATATTTTTGGTAAAGAACCCACACGAAATTCCTTTGGATATGTGTTTGTGCGAATTGAAACATGTGCTGGAATGAAGCATCAACATTGTTTGCGTGATATTTATGATTTTCCGGAGTCGTTACCCCGACCGAGCATTTTTGAGTCTTGGGTAATTCATAAGAAATTAGGTCTTCGGGTAAATCAGTATATGAGAGGCATCAGTTTTGGTGTTTGCGCCCATCAACATGCCATTGTAATCAATTTATATAACGCGTTTTATGACATTCAAATTGGGCGATGGCTTATATACATTGGTTTCTGATATCTTAGAGTTAAAAATTATAAGACCAACATAGTTTCTCAGCATTTCTTTATGGTTTTTCCTTATTTTGCCGAGGTGACTCTTGCGACAATTTTGATTTTACAAAACGTTAGTCCGTGGTTCTCACTATAAGTTTGGCACGGCAACGTGTTTTTCACGATGGCGCTGCTTTGCAACTCACGGATGAGGGAAGGTACGCACAACACTATGATGTCTTTACGTCTTTGCTCATCTCTTATTGTGTTGCGTCACCTGGGAAGCGCTATTATTTATTTGGTCTGAATAATGAAGCGCGTATATCTATGCTGCCTACGAGAACCAAACAGCGAAAGCAGACGACAGAGGTGAAACGATCACTCGTGGGTAATCGGCGTTGCCACTGCGGGGCGACAATTTCCCTGGAATCGCCATTAGCATCGATGGAAAAACACTTCTGTAAAACCCTTAACATTTAGACGGTACGAGGGGCCATTATGTTTTAAGGCATCCTAGTTTTTTTCTAAAAAAAGCACACGAAAAAAAACACGAAATCTTCGTAACTCTTAGAGATAGTCCTCCTGCAGTTCCATAAATTTTACGAACGTCGTCGCCCCGACTGCATGGCTGCTCAAAACACTTATTTGAGGATCTCTCGAGATCACGTGGGTATTGCTGACGCAAAGGCCAAATGCGTTGAAAACCCTTGACCACGCAAATCGTTCTTCATAGTCAGGAACACAAAGAACTTCCTGGGCAAAAACTCAGGGGTCTAAGGAGCTTGAGGAACCAGTTCAATAGTGTTTGCATAAGACAGATGCTCGAAGTCATATAACACGGTGAGTGATGGTGGGCGTGATGGATAATCAGGACTGATGCGTTTCCGGTCGTTTTCTTTTTCCTTGCGTGACGGAAGGAAGTTTTTCTTTTAGCATCTATGTAGAAGTCAGCCATCACCGTCGTTTGCTTCGGGACGTGAAGGATGAAGACGGCGCCTTTACACTACCAGAACATGAACGCCATTGTCGTCTTTACACAGATGTTAACGCGAAATATATTCGGTTCTTTGACTGCCTCAGTTGGCGTCTGTTTTCAAGATTGAGATAACAGAATTCCTGCCCAACTTATCTTAAATTGTTTAATTTGAAGGAGACTTCATGCCGCGAACACGCGACCAAATACCCTGCCACGAATTAGGGGCACTACAAGATTATACCCAGCTCTCCGAAGGTGGGCTCCGCCATTTGTAGTGTATGAATCATTGCTCTGATCAGGTGGCAGCACGAGCGTCTATTAAGCTTGACGACAGGTTTCTCTATATCGCGCTCATTACCAATAAAATTCCATATCCTTTAAGATGTTTCTTATACCGAGACTTGCTCACACACCAAAGAAAGAGACTACGAGACCTTTCATCTTGAATGCTCTACGTCTGAGGGGTCTCGCATTAAAGCTAATTCGGAATATAATGCGATGTTGGCCATTAACCTTTAATCAAGTTTTGTTGGAGGACTAATTGAAAGTAGCCTTGCTGACAAAAACAATGCAAACACAAGCGCAATTAAAAAGGACCTTGTCGAGCTCGCTTCCGCGGCTCCGCAATTTGGAAACCTGCCCGAACCATGCGACCGAAACGGAGACTCAAAAGATCCGGATTTCAAAACCCGAATGGCGCAAATGACACCTTGTGGAGACAGGTTTCACCCCAAGGGGTTCGTTAGAAAGAGTGATCCTTTTCAAACAGAAATTCGGTTAAGCCAAACGGGTACACTGTGGAAGCAACATTCTTTCAATCGCGATAATTGGGGATAGCATTTTGTTTACGTGAAGTATCGATGAATTTATTTTAGGACACTTTGAATCTCACTATATGCAACCTAGACTATGGAATATTTATTTTTCCTAATTTCAAATTTAGTTTTTTTCTAAAGACAAGCTGAATATGGTTTTTATTTGAGAAAGCACACTCGGATCGTCTTCATTTTACCTCCACGATATCGAATATCGAAATTATTATTCTTTCAGTTTGGTGCATGGAGGCTGCAGAAAATAACTTTCAAAGTACCGCGGAAGGCCCCTTTACCCGGAGCGTGATGTCACAAAGGAGTTTTTGGAAATCTCCGCTCTCGCGCATCTTCAGCGTATATCAAAGCGATGCACGCGCACTCTTGCTGCCTATAAGTGCAGAAAAAGACGTCACGACTGATTCCAGTGCGGGGGAATATACCTGGCGAGCTTGCGATTGCACGCGCGGCCCTAAAGCGACACGCGCTTGTCGACAGAAAGATCATCTTATTACGTGACGACTGGTCGGAGTTTTTGAGTGTTTGCTCGTGGTTAGGTTCATCTTCGGGGCAACAAACGTTATATTCAGATTCACGGTATAAAACTACGGTAAAATCAACCTCTATCTCATTTTTTTAAAAAGTGTTTCTGCTTTCCTTTGAGGAATATTTAATGGGAGAGATTTGAGCGCAAGCTGCAGATGACTCCCTTTGCTTTACTAAACAATACTTACGTAGTTCTTTTAAAAATACCAAGTGTTGAACCGCATCCAGAGATATAAAACAATCTAGACTCGTCACATGTATATTGGCCAAATTGAATACGAAATTTATTTTTATATCAAATTTGATGGAGACCATTTTAATGCAAAGTCTCGCATAATAGATATCCTAGTGTTTAAAAAAATTCTATCAAAGCGACTCGTGTACTTTCACACAGAAACAATCATTCAATACACTATAAGATCAACCGTCTATGACTGACAAAAGCAAAGCGGAACACAGGTAAATCATTTACTTATGATGTGTACTGCAATGTTTGTTTTAGCCCTGTAGACATTGTGTTGTAAACTTTCAAGGATAGAAAACGTTGCGTTAGCATACTTACAAAACTGTCATTGTGTTGTTGGCAGAGGGGGATGTTCGTTATTGTTAAAGGTGTGCGAATAGTGCTTAGAACTGAGGAGCCCTCGCCTATTCATATCCTTTCTAGTGCTAGGGAATGCCAAAAAGCCACTACCATCCCCGTCTCTTTTTGTAGTGTTCAGTATGTTGGTAGAATGAAATGTGTCTGATCATTTTTTCTTGCATCTCTGCCGAGAATGTATACACATTCTAGCCTAATGAGTTCGACAGCCGGGGAAGAGTGGTAATTGGCTCCCAGCTACATTTCAAATTTTCTAGACTATGTCATACCTACCTGAAGAATCAAGGGCCCTGATTAATATTTGTCAACAGAGATAGCCGCATAAGTTAGTCCCGTTTTATTTTTGATGACAAAAACACCGCGTGTTGTGTCGCGTGTTGAACAAAACAGCAACGCACTAAAGCTTTTTTCATATTCACATTTTCACCTAAAAACCGAGTTTAACATTTCACAATCTGGATTATGCAAGTGGATATATGTTTCTGGAAAATTGCAATCCTAGATTACACGAAAAAGAATTTTTTTAAAAACGTGAAATCTAGATAGAATCCAGGTAGATTTACTGTTCCATCTTCCAAATAGCTAAAATTTCTTCTGGATTTTTCGGTAGGGATGACGTGTCTCACAACGGAGTGTGGCACATGCATGCAGGCCAAAAAAAGAGCCCACACATGAATGACCAGAGTTTCGCAGACAATAAGAATAAAAACGCACTAAACGAAAAAGAAAGGCAAAACGACGGAGGTGTACTACTTGTGTAAGCGAATGTGGTAGTGGGGTACCATTCATTTCTTCCGAATGCAGTGTATCTCCAACAGAAGCCTGTAGCACGCCAGGCAGCGTGACTGCCGTTCATTTTGAACAGAAGGTTGCTCAACGCAGGCATACGTCTTACGTTTTCTTAGACAGATGCGATTAATCAAGCCTATCCACACTTGTTTGCGATGGTAAATAAACGTAAGAAGATGTAATTTTAGCAGTCCGAACATTTCTTTATTATTTCCCTCGATGTTCGCAACAACTAAAAAAAATCGATATAATAGTTGGTTTAGAGAAGACCCATTTTTGTGAATGATTTATGAGGGTGCACGACTAACCTCACATATGATATCATTGTTTCGATTTATGCCAACACAGGTTCCAGGCACCTGGATATTGAAGGTATTGTAGGGAAACATTTATATAATCGCATGATATATTTCAATGCATTTGTTTTTCTATCGAATATTAAGAACACAAATGTTGCACGATAAAAACGTACGCGTGTTCAATCTATTGTAGAGAACTACAAAAACCAAAAGACTCGATCAATAAAAGCGACTGACGGGGCAACAAAAACTCCGCCGAGACAATTAACCTTCAAAGCAACCGCCTTCTTTAGCACCAGTCTGAAGAATGTAATATTTACAAAAGTGTCATAGGAAACCAGGACACTACTTTTTACAGAAAATGTCTTCGGTTTCATCGAATTCATCATAATCAAACAAAACAATAGACAAAAATATATATTTTTATTCGCCACATAGTTTTTTTTACACAAAGCACAAATCGTGCTTGCAAAAATATAGACTTCACCTGTACAACTGATTGCTTCGAATACTCGTTTTTTTCACGTACAGTATAAGATTGGAAATGGCTATCCTCTAATATAATTTTAAATTGTTTCAGATTACTGTTATTTATTTGATTGTTAAGGAAACGCCATTAATAGTTTCATTCCATGATGTAATTGTTTTATATAAGTGGTTAAGATCCTGTGTATTTGTTTATACATAATTAGGTGAATATTCCCGCATATAGTTGTGTAAACGTTGGTGAACATTTGTATACATGTACTTCTAATTTCCTGCTATAACTCTCTGGGCGCTGTGGTTAAATTTATTAACTAAACAGACCACCATTTGCCGCTCTCCAGATATAAACGGCAAGGTCTTAAGGTGTTTTATGCATGCGCGTATTCCCAGTATTTTTTAAAACGCATCTATTAGATGTAACAGTGTTGAAGTTGGTCGAAGCTACACTTTGAATTAGTAACATTTCTGACGACTGTTAAATTTTCCATTTACCGTAAATATCAGCGAGGTGGGGTACACTCGGCTTATGAAAGATTCACCATGAGAGATTATTAATTGAAGTTTGTCATCTGGCGGTCCACAAAAGAATTGCACAAGTTATCTAAATGTATTATTTGTATCGTCCTGATGAACACGTGTGGTGACGTGAACGGGAAACAACTGACCGCGTTAGAGCCATGCCTTTGTTCTCTGCTGGAATTGTAAAATTTAACTAGTTTATTCATGGAGGACATTTTTTCGAAATATAAATTATGCAGTAATGTCAGCATAATTTAACAGTTTAGCGGTTAAGTATATTTATACATTCATGTTAGGTGTCAAATGAATCAACCCTCCCATGATTCCTGCAACAGCTCGGTTTATTTTCGATGCTACGCCGCCGACAGGCTGTAAAATACTGGGTCTACTTAAAGCATAAAGTTCATATGCCTCTTGTGCAAAAAAACTTGTTTAGGTTCTTCAACTTAAAGAATTAAGTTAGGGGACTCTAATTTGACACGAGAGTTACGTTATAGACCTAGAAACCAATAAAGGACGGAGTCAGTGTATTTTTTTTTGTCTCAGACAGGGAATACACCAATCGGTTCCACTTTATGTATTTTCTTGTAGCGTCTGTAATAATCTTGGCACTGAAATTATGTATTTTAATCTTTACTTTAAGTTTAAAATTATCAGAAAGTAAGTTGTTCGTTTCGTTTAAGCTATTTTGCAAACAACATTTGTATGACTCGTTTCTTACTATATACAAAATATTCTAGACAATGATATTTATTGCTGGACATCAATATATCTTCATTTGAACAACGAATATCCAGAATTAGGTTATAATTTTCAATTCTGCAATAAAAAAAACGCTCCCAATCAGCAAGGGCACGTAGAAGACGACGTATATCATATGTCTATGAGACATGCACCGATGTCTGCTCTGTGAAAGGTTTAGAGTAAACCACATGGTTTGCTCTAATCACCGCATAAAAAGAGAGTCGACCCTCGCATGATGAAGTTCAGGCTGATGTTCAAGCATTTCACATTTTTGCAGTCATCACAAAAGATAACTGCCCCTCCGACCGTGAGCCGTTCTTTGCCAACTCGGCCCTGACCGTTTGAAGGCCACATATGTGGGTCAGCACTGCCAACTTACGCCAACCGGGTCTGAAACGAGATGCCAGGAGATACCATGACGCCAAAATATCACATCTCAGAGACTACATCAGTATGTCCCTCTGTGTGCGAGCGTCATAATCAATGGTGTCATTCCCTGCTGAAATCTCAAGGAGCTCGTCTGACACGAGATATCTCTCAAAGCGTGTAGTGTAGCGTGGTCCAGTCTTGAAAAGATGAGAAAGGCGATAGGACATGACCGAGTTTACTAGGTCACCGAAACCCTGGTGTAGTGCGTCTCTGACTGCCTTTTACGCGCTTTCCATGGCAATACGTTTACAAGGCCGCTTGCGCATCAAGACACACTTTTATTACAAATAAAACACTCTACTTTTTGAGAAACACTATTAAAAAAAGGAGTTCGCAAATGAGTTATAGTGTCTACACGGCATTTACTCGAGCTGCTATATAAGTGCAAGAATCGTCCTTGGGTGATTTCTAAACATGCTTTCACTAGCTTGTAGGAACTGGACAATTTGGGCGAAACACGTTTTCTTGGACATGTGCTTTCGTTTTTCAACTCTGCCACAAAACATTCTTTACGTACTAAAGTCAGCGTGAAACGTTTCTAGTGTTATAAATGAAAATGATGTCCATAGTTCCAAAAGACTACACCCGGGGGCTAAAGAATTCACATATTTTGGTGTAACTAAAAGACACCTCTTTTCTACTTCCCGCCTCCGACACGAGCTTGTTTTATGCTGTGCAGTCCTGCTGCTGCAGCGGCAGTTTCCTCTATGTCCTGCCAGAAACTAATACAGGTCTACTTCTTCCTGTGTGTATCCGTCTATCTTGGAGACGCCTGTAGATGAAGGTCTATCATTTGACTGATATTTTAACTTCATTTTTTCACATGCGCATCATAAACGGATGTCATCAAATAGGGTCTGTTTTTTTTTCGGAAGACGGTGTTGGTTTTTATGGATTCGTGGGATTTTGTGTTCGCCGGGTACTTACTAAGAATGTGAAATAAATGTGCTACTATCATTATATTATTCGAACGATCCAATGTGAAACATAGACATCCTTCTGCGGAGTCATGCATAGCGAAGTTGTATATCTCTGCGATGCATTGGTCTAGTTGGCTCGTGAGTGCATAGAAGGGCCGAAAGACAGGTTCAAGGTGAAGGAGGTAACGACAACACGGAGCGCTCCGTGTTGTCGTTACCTCCTCTTTGTCCCTGTCCTTCGGCGCTTCTATCCAATCAGACACAAGGCAATTGGACACCTTGGTACATTCTGAATGTATCGCTATGATGCATTACGAACAACACGCTGATGGTACGTATTTAAAGTGTGTAAAAATTATCTCTCAATGATTTAGATACTTGGCTTCAATATTTTTATTACAGGATACACTTTGGTACCGGCGCATATCATGACCTTTTGTAGAAGCACTCCGTATCCCATTAAAAGAAACGCTAACGTCGTTGCGTCTATAGCGTACTAATATCTGCACGAAAAGTCATAGTACTTCAGAGTTTCATTTCCAAAAATAAACGAGAAGCTGTTTGAAAATGTATGCCCCCCCCCCTTTTGTATTATCTATAATGCCCTTGCCACTTTCGAAGGAAGTAAGTTTTTTGTAGTGATGGTTTTTTTTTGTGTTGTCATTTTAAAATATTAAAATTTCCTAATATATATATATATATATATATATTATATATATAATATAACTGGGAAGAAAAAACCTTCGGTGAAAACAGCAACAACGGACGATTTATTCTTCGGCGTTTCGGCCGGAGTCCGGCAGCTTCATATACATACACTATTTACTTCAATTTATGTTGCAGGTGCTACTGACATCCGTTGTCTCTGCCACCTTACTCAATCGAGATAACATTACCCTTTTTTAATTCTATCACGTTGGCATACTAAAGAACAAATTCTCTTGAATAATTCGTGCACATAAAAGGCACAAATAATCTATCCGAAATAAGTGACATGCTGTTTGCCGGTCATTATATTATTCAACCTGAGTCTTTCTAAAACGTACACCAGCTCCAAAATAAATATAAAACGAGTCTGGATCTCTACTTCTATAGTTATAAACTAGATACAATTATTTATTTATATAGCAGTACGCATACCCTTTTTGAGAAAGGTTCCTAACCTGAACAGTCCATCGACAAAATGGTACGAGTGTCATGGTCAACGTATCGAACTTAAGACTACATAGGCAAGAACAAGAACGGTCATTTGGATGCAGGAGTAACTACATTCATATAATTAAATGCCTTACCTTCCAAAACATTGCGACAACCCTAGCCTGGATAAGGCGCTATAATAATTGGAGTACATTTCGGGTATCCCAATTTAGCAGTGTCAAGTGCGTATCTGAGGAAGATTCAGAAAATTTTAGTGTACGCACGACTGCAAAAATAAAATGTGATGACTGATTAGCCATATTCTCGGTGCTAAGTGATCACTAAGAAGTCACACATTACGAACGAGAAAATTGGCATACTATGTAAATTTTTGAATAGACTGGACACTTCACGAGTTCGTAGGGATTACAAGGTCTTCGACGATGGGTTGCACTGCGTATAAAACTCTGTGATATGTAAAGTGGGTAATAAGATTTAATGTTGATAGGCAGGAATGCAGAACACACTACACAAATGACAACTCATTAGTGACAAACACAAGCAGCTAGATGTTTTCTTATATTTGAGAACCTATTCCGCTCTTAAATCCTTACTTCGTGTTATCTTCTAGGCATGGTTCTACTGAAATCAAGGAAATCGCAAGTCAATCCTACACAATGGTATGAGCTAATACACCTTAACTAGCTTGCCTTTCATTCAATAGCAATTAAACGTGTGAGGAACTTCCTTTCTTTTCTCAATAAGTTCAGTCTTTTTTATAGTTTCTGTATTCTGTCGATTGCTACAGCAGTCCGAATAACTCTATAATGTACTAAAAGCAAAGTCCGCACAAGGCTCGTACTCAAGAGCGTCCTGAAATCTTCATCGGTGCTTCAGACTAGGGCTGCTTTTAGTACGATATAAAGTACACCAGCTTCCACCAAACCAGACTGACACGTGACATTCTAACCCGCTCCGATCTACCACGTGCGTTTTCTTCGCGACGTGTAGTATGTCGTCACGTGCGCGACTCCAGCGACAAAACAGACCACCGAGGTACAAGTAAAGAAAAACGTCACTCACGGCGTGGCGGCGAAGCTCAGGCGTGAAGCGCCGGGAGGATGACAAAAACACCCAGCACTCTTCCTTTCCAGGGAGCAGCCAAACACACACAGAAGGGCACCAAGTCTCCGAGCTCGACTGATCCGGCGGCCTCACACCGACCGACTGTAATAACAAGCCGAGCCGGATGCGAGAGAGCCGGACGTCTCGTCACGTGACACCGTGCCGGCCAATCGCGTCGCACCGATCGACCCGTGACGTCATAGCTTGCGCGTTGGATGGGAGGTTTCGTTCGGAGGAACACGTCAGGGACCGCCGTTGGAAGTGTCCTAGGCGTGGTGTTGGGAAAGAAAAACAAGAGCGACGGGAACGTGGGGGGCTCGAAGTACTGCCTGGCTTGATCAAAAAAACAAAGAAGCAAATAAATAGGAAAATAAAAGGAAAGTCCGACAAAGTTTACGGGTTATTTCGTTTGGGGACCCTTGTTTGAACTCGGCATGTAGTTTTAAGTCGATTTTTGTTTCCCGTTCCTTGTTTTTTGCGTCCTACGAGTGTATCTGTTTATGTTTTTTTGTAAGTGCGATGTGGACTGGGGGGTATGCCGACTCGGTGGGAAAACTCGATGTGGTTTTCTGGGCGCCGTGGAAATTGCCGGGTGGAAACTAGATTCCAAGGAATTTCGCTGCTTCCAGAACTCGCGCAGTCTTTTCGGTTGCGTTCGCTCTTACCTTTTTTGTCTCTGTTGCATTTCGAAGAGCTACCTTAAGACTGATATTTTTAGTGCAAGAGCATTTTTTTGTGTGTGTGTGTTTGGACCTTATTTCGGTGGGCGGTAGCTTTATGGCAGAGCAGGGTCACTCCTTGTAAATGAGACTTTGCATGTGCTGGACCTTCGTTTATGTCTATGGTTCCAGGCACTGAGATATATCTCCTTGTTTTCTAAGGTGGCATACTCACTAAAACATTTCTTGTGATGGTCGGAACATTTTCTTCGTTGGTTGCGAGACCTCTTGCTCTTAAAATATTTATGAACGTTGCATCCATTTCTGGGTGCCCGATATAGACAGAGTTTCATTTTCGTAAATAATAAATCTCACGGCGACCCTCAGATGCAACGCTACTTCGTGGTTTTACTTGAAATACTCTCTTGCATATCTGCTTCACGTTCGTAACCCTTATTTTATTAAAAAATCATTTTTATTTTATTATTATGTTGTTTTTGTTATGAGCGAGTGCATCTTCGAAACTAGATTTCTTTGTAGACTCAGGCTTGATTTGACCCGAGTCGGCGGATCTTCCATTTTGTTGTTGCTTATCTTCTGTCCAAAACGTCCATCTTATTAAAAATAAGTAGTTGTTTATTCTAGATCGGTGGAGGATTGCTTGCGTTCTTGTGGAACATGGGGCTGGAGAAGCTGGTAAGGGACACGTGAAATTTATTTTTTCAATCAACCTTTTTTGAAGTGAAGGAAAAAATCCGTAATGATGTAGCCGCGTTGCCCCAACTATATTCAGCCCTTCTAATAATAGTCTGTTGGCAATACTTAAAAATCGCAAAAGCTTAAAACAATCTTTACTATAATGCGCGCTACCTTTCGGAATATTACAAACAGGATGGGCGGGAATTGTTTTCTATGTGTGTTTTATATTTGCTGCGGGAAAGTTTTTTCTTAACTTTGCAAGGCAGGAGATTATCCGCCTTGACTTGTCTTGTCACGGCGGAACTATAAATCCTAAAGGATTAAATCTAATTTTAAACTTGTAAGCAATGTTTTCCGACAGAACGTTTCTTTTTCAAAATTTATTTCTGATAGCATACGACGATTTACAGATAAGTTCAATCTGACAAACTATAAGCCCACACATAACTCCGGGCAATAGACTAAACATTAGTGAACTAAAAGTTGCGTTGTATAAAAAGACAACTCCTCATTTACGTTTCTTCGTCTTTGTCTTCCTGGCACACGGTGCATATAAACTACCGTCTACTATTCTCAGTTTTCTTCATACTAGGATATGCCCCTCTAAGTTCATACATTTTTTTACCAAACCATTGTCCCAGATAGGATTCATAAAGCCACAAAAAGGCGAATTGATGAATTTTGCTTCCGACATCAAAACAAAGATCAGCAAACTATTTTTACTATTGGATGATTAACCACACTGCTACCTCATTCTCAAAGTCCACAAACTCAATGGGCACGTTCATGTTTCGCTGATAATACCGTATAATTAGCATGGCTTCGACATGATCGTGGCCCTAGTTGCTTGCGATGTTTTCAGGTCGTTTTGATATATTGGAAAATTGTATCTGTCTTCAGAAAAATATATGGCTGGATATTTCGCTGGTGTTAACATCGCAATAGAAAGATGTGAAAAATTGCAAAATTGCATTACGTTACTGTAGCCTACACGGCGACCTCGTATTGGTTAAGAACACTACAAATGACCTGGTTGCCTTCTTTAATTGTGAATGGGGGACATATTACCAAGGAAATACAAAATGAGATTAGGGTGACATCCCATGGTGTTCATGATGTTGGTTCCTTAATTTTGATGCTGCCTTTTTCTGTGCTTGCGATCGTGTCTCGAGGTAGTGTATTTGACCAAAATATATAATATGCTTCGGTAGGCTGACCGTACGTCATGCAATCCCTTGCAATTCTTTAAACTTCAAAGCTGCACATCCTCGAAGCTCAGTACACGTGTTATTTGCGACAATGATTTGAACGATTGGCCAATCTACAATTTTGTTTTTTCAGAATGTTTTCCTGAGTTCTAAAATATACATCAATAAGCTATACACGTAGCACTGAATGTCCACGTTAATAAATGAATAACGCGATAAATGCTATGTAGGGGGTAGGGGGGGGGACATTGGCAACTTACAAATAACAGAAAATCACTTTTGTCTAATGATGAATTCTCCCATCTGATATTGAGCACGATTTAACCGTTCATGACCTCAAGCTCAAAAATAGACATCATTTCGATGCTACAATGTTCAAGTTGCCTTTCGTCAATCTAATTTTCTAGACTGAAGTGAGGTATATATATATATGAGCTTTTTAACGACTCTGAGGAGTTGAGTGGTGTGTATTCTCAGAATTATTTTCTTTTTTGTGGAAAGCAGTTGGCTTGCGCATTACATACATGTCTGATACAACTGGATACAAGGTCAGTAATGAAAAACAATTAGGTAAGGTGTGGGCTTCTTCTGAGACATATGTAGTTAAGTTCTCTAAGTCTTTCAAGTCCGTTTAAAAGGGGCTGAAACTAAGGGTTGTGTAGTTAAAAGCATATCTCCCAAGAAATGAATTTTTGAGGAATGAATAGCAGTCTTAAATATATGTCGGGAAATGTGATTAATTTACCGGTTAGAACAAATCGAAATAAAACATCTTTCTTTGTTGGTTCCTCATGCATAAAATGACACTAAGAAGTGTTAAACTACAACGAGTTGTACGTGCTAAAGAGTAAACGAAAATAAATATTTGAATAAATAGCGGGCTAGGTGAATTCAAAGGGTTTGTGTTTGAGAAATTCGAGGAGAGTGTTTAGGTTATAGACTGCATACGCCAAAGCAAACTTCCTCGTCCGTCGCGACGTCGCTGCCATCTCGAACGCCGTTCGTTTTCACTCGTCTGAAGGGTTACCTCGTAATATATCAGATTGTCTTTTCCCGAAATTATTTTCTGCGAGATTGTAGGATGTCATTCCCTTGTGCAATCGAAACCATTTTCCCGCAAAAATTGTTTCGAGGAAATCATATATGCTTTAAGATGTTGCCGCTTTAGAGTTTATATTTCACGTAACATTTTGTAACCTCCTCTACCGAATTTAGCTTGGCTGTGAAAGAATCATGCTCTCTACCGAAAACGTCCCTTAGAAGCGTAGAAACGTCGTGGGACATTATATTGATAACAATGGACATTTTAATTATGCATGCTTTGTTTTCTTCAAAACATTTACTAAGACCAACAATTGGTTTAAAACATTGCGGTATAAACTTGTTTCTTCCTAATATATAACCCGACGCTAGGCACAAATAAGAAAAAAGCTTACAAGCGCACACACCATCTCCAAGCTTGCTTGATAGTCCCGTTAAAGTACATATGCGTTTCTGAAACAGAGCTGCGAAAACTTTTATTTTGCAATTAATTCGCTTTTTAATTAATATTTCGCTTTTTGAGTCACCAGCGCCAGGCCTTTACGCACTGGCTTCGCAAAGCTGATCGTGAGAAAAACGAGTAAGGTTTCAGAGGCGAGAACTCTGACACTCACATTTTGAGATGATATTCGTGGGCGGTAATGGCTTGTGAATATAGCAGAGTCACATCTTGTACGCAAGTTGGTTACTGTAGACATGATTGTGTGGTAACTTTGATATAAACAGTGCATAAGCAGAAAGGGAAACGAAGCTTGCCTGCTTCGTTTCCCGTTTTCTGGGATCAGTTCTGAAAAACACAGTCAAAGAAGTCGTGGAGCAGCACAGTCAAAGCGCGTTACCTTAGCGAGTTATAGTAGACCGTGTTTCCCGCTCCGCTGAGCCCCTCCGCTACCCGGAACTCTACAGCCAAGGCCATCGGCGCGCAGGCGCAGTGGCGATTTCTTCGTAGCGGAGGGCTAGCGGAGGGGGAAACACGGTCTACTATAACTCCCTCTTAGCGAACCTTCCCCCTTCGAAAGAGAGCGAACGTCATATTGGAAGTTTCTATTCTTTAAAAACTAAATTATGTGACCTCCACTTTTGCATGATTCAAATACTCACTAGAATGGTTGACTCTATTTCGTAAATAAAATAGGAATTTGTTGTATTGTCGATAGACGTCATAGCTGCTTAAAGACCAGGGTTTGTGTTCATAAATTTAGGGATCTGAATTTGGTTTTGTATGTAATAGGATTGTGCGTTTGCTCCTTCTTCTAACTACGGTGCGCTTCCAACAACGTATGTGTTTTCTGCTGAGCCGAGAAGTCTCAATGAGTCCTGGAATGTATTTCCCGTTGCCGTGATAAATCTTAAATACTTGACGGGACAGTTTTTGTGTGAAGAAAAAGCTGCTCAGAGTTTTCGTACGCGAACTAAAAACAATTCTGAAACAAACGAAAATATCTATGTGACCTATTCCCTAGCGTAATTTATTACATCAGTAAAACGCATCGGCCATATAAATAGATTACTTATTACTATACTTCGCTTCACCGTAACTTGTCAACGACCGAGCGGTACGACTCCCTTGAGTGAATCAAAGCGAAGGAGGGCGAAGTACGTGACAGCCCTTACCAAAGCTACAGAGACGAGAGCCTATCCCAAGGAGTTAGAGAAGGGGAGGAGTAGAGGGACTATCCTCTTACCCGGACTCTCATTGGTGTGTCCCGGACGTCGCTTTTCTCCCCTGAAATAATATTAGCAGGTCATTCGCAATTTGTAAAGAAGCAACTTTACAATTTCTTCAGCCCGTGGCTTCAACAGTACGGCGCGGAACTAGTGAGATAGACGACACTCACGAATCTCCCTCCGGCGCACTGATTCGCCCACTGGGACCATAGACTTCAATGTTTGCTAAGTTACGGTGGGACGGAATATAGAAAAGAGAGTAATTTTATTACGAACATTACTGCAGTTTCACTATAGTAATACTCTATTCACTGTCAGCTCCTTTCACTTACGAAAAGGTCCCCAAACAGCTGAGATGAGAAGTACGTGACATATAAATTATATTTTTACATCTGCAGCCAATCAAACGAGAGGTAATTTTATTGAACGTTCTCCGAACGTGCGTTAGAATACAGAACATTTTGTACGTACATGAGTCCCCTTTGGTGGGAATTTTTAGTAATACAGCGAGTGAATAAAGAAAAAGGATTCCTTCGTAATGTCTGGCATCTTTACCTGTGCACAGATGAAGTGGGAGTGGTATCAAAACTCTGGAGACGTCGACGCGCATTCACACAAACCAAAAGCACGAAGTCACGGCGCATCTTTGCTCCTGGTTGCACGGCCAGAGGGGAGAAAACGCGCAGAGAGATGGCCAACACCGTGAAGTTCCGACTTCGGTGCGGTTGGATCCGCCCTTAGGGTTGGCAGCGTCTTCTGCAGACTGATTCAAGGTAAAACAAAGTTAAAAACTTTTCAAAACTCATCACACGTGGAAAAAAAAAACGTTGAATCACGAGAGTGGGCTGTGAACGCATGCCGGAGTTTCATATTCTTTAGAAAAATTAAGAAGAAAAAAAAAGAAGAAAAAAACTACTGAGCACGATTAGGTTCCGTTCCGCAGCTCGGTAACAAAGCTGGCAGCGTGCAGACGGCAGTAATTTGATCGGTTTATATTTTAGATGTGTTGTGACTACACACCCTGGTGTTTCTCATTTTACGCGTGACATCTCATACACTGTCAGAATGATGCGTCCTCCAATGTTTTTCTTGTTTTCTAAATGAGGACCTTGCACACCAAAACATTTTTTTCACCAAGGCAATCATTTTATTTTATCTGGAAAATTATGTTTCGTTGAGATGATAATACGAATAGTGTACAGAAAGTATTGAGCTGCTGCTAGTGTACTGCCCCAATTGAAAGGTGATGGCACTCAATCGAAAACTGACCCGATACCTCTTTCAATTAAACAAAGTGCCGCATTTCCTGTATACGCTCGAATATTGCAAAAAAAGTACAAATTACTGCAACGTAAAAAAAAAATAATTAAAACGCCTGTCACTCAGGTAGACAAAAATACTTGTCATTCACAATATTGTACTGAATTCATACCATTAAGCATAGTGCCCACATAACTCCATATAGGCTTTTACGTGGTAAGTTGTTCTTGAGGGAGCATATTTTTGCAAAAAAAGAAGCAACAGCAGAAACGTACACCATTTCGATGTTAACGTTTGGTTTGTTTGACTCTAATATTTTAGAACAAATACACGGCAAAAACTAATCAGCAACACTGAGTCAGTAACGTTTTGTGCATAATATACACGATAAAAATATCGGAAAACCCGATCAATTGAGAGTTTTAGTAGATCGTTCCGGTGACTCTAGTAACGACACCGATACTCCGCCTCTGCGTTTGAGCGTGTATCTTACCGTTATCGGGTATCAACATCCGGTTTGTCGGTACTATCCCAATGATCTACTAAAACTTTCTATAGAGTGATTTGAACTAAATAGCTCGTTTTCTTCTGCTCATGCTAGGCGTACGTGCCAAGTTAGTGTTTCTCTCATCTAAGACTATTTTTAATACTTGTTAACATGCACCGAATGTGTGAAACTAAAAACAAATAAAAAAGCCTGAAGACACTTGGTGCTCGGTAAATCCGACCTTAATATAAAATAATAAAAAATTATTCTGCACACGTTCTTGTTTTATGTTGTGTGACCTTGACCGGTAAAACTGATCATTTTGATTTAGTGACTAACTGGAGTACTACGCGATGCTAGCGTCATGGGTACGTTAGCTCCCTTTGAAGATACCCTAGGGTTAATTTAATAGCCATTTGTTTCTAAGCTTCATCTCTTGTGTTTAACACACCTGCCCTAGAATATGTTTATAAGTCAAATATTGCGAAACCAAATATGGCTAACTGATCGTGAACAAATATTAAAGGAATGAAATTACACATTTATTGCTGAATGGTTTTGTTCGGAACAAAATACGCGTGTCGTGTCGAATATTTTGTTTGACACCAAATAATTTTATATTACAGCCCCATTGCCGCAATGAACGACAACACTTAAAACATTTTCGTCCACAAATTTTTTAAGCGGTGCAAGGTGAAATGCTACGTAGAGGCTGCTTGATTTTTGTACCAAGCTCGGTCAATTGTTATAAATAAGTAAAAACTAAAACACTCAGAGCGAGTTTTATTGCAAATATATGACGCATGGTTAAATTTTTATTTAAATGAAGCTGGTTTGGCATATTTTATGCCAGAAATAAAAACAAATGGGAAACGTTGCATCTTTGTCGTTTTGGTAACAGAGTTGTAGCCTTGTACCTTAGGATTTATCATATATTTCGCATATTGAATTCTATACGTCTGTAGGCGCATACATGTGCTATTGTCTGGTATCATTTGAGTTGATTTGATTTTCACGAAATAAGATGTATAATTTTTTAAAGGTCACAAAAATGCATTCTATCATAATTTGAACCCTCTTTATAAAAAAGGCCTTTGTTTATTCCTTTTATATTTTTTCAATTGTTTTCAATTATATTAACTCTCTGGACGCACGATCGAAATTCTCCCTTTTTTGTTGTATTTTCTGTAGAAGTGCTCGCACATTTACATTCACCCGAATCGTCAAAAGGATAGTTTCCAAAGTTGACTTTACTCCAAGGTTTTTTAGCCATAGAATGCAATGGTCAGGGGGCCAGCAAATGTGAAGGAGGTGGAGGGTAAGAGAATGAGTGAGATAAAACTTATTTATTTTTATCAAAGAGTCGCCTTTTTTGGCCGAGTTATCCTGAGGCCAAAACGGTTTCAGAAGCTACAAGGGTTGGGTAGGTGATTACTTCAAGATTAGATGCGGTGATGGGTACGATATCGTCATAATCCACAAGTAAATTGATGATGCCTTTTTTTTCTTATGAGAACTTGTTTGGCTTCTCTGACTTACTTTTGTGCTAGTTCTAACAATGACTAACGTTCACGGATTTAGTCGAGTTTCCATACAGTGTCCGAATAAAAAGAAAATATATCAGAATGACCGTTTTTGCCTTATGAAACATCTCAGCGTGAATACGCTAAGGTCACCTTTCGCAAAAGGTAGCTGGAGATCAGTTCTTGCTTTGCAATTTTAGACTTGAGTCAGTACGAAAACAAAGCTTTTATATTCATATTTGAGTGAGTACGAAAACAAAGGGATCAGTCGTAGGCCCGTTATTATTTCTTGTCTATATAAATAACATTGTGAACGATATCAATAAAAAAATCCAGATCAGGCTTTTTGCTGACGATTGTGTCTTGTATACGAAAGTGGAGAGTGTCGAGGACCAGATTATGCTCAACAACGCCCTGGGTTCGGTGTCTGAATGGTTCAAGAAATGGCAGATGAAACTTAATATAAAAAAAAACGGTAGCGATCACATTCACTAAGAAAAAAGCCCTCTAAGTTTTGAGTACCTTTTTGATAGCTCCCACGTTACCAAGGTCGACTCCGTGAAATATCTGGGAGTAACGCTCACTCCTGGCCTTAGCTGGAGCTTGCATGTAGATAATATATGCTCAGCTGCCTTCCGAAAACTCTGTTTCATTAGAAGAAAACTAAAGCTGGCACCAACATCCACTAGACTAACCGCCTATAAGACGCTAATAAGGCCAATGTTGGAGTACGCCACTGTAATATGGGATCCTTATACCAAAGTTGATTCTTCTAAAATAGAACGTATACAAAACCAGAGTCTACGATTTGTGTACGGCAGGTACAAAAGGACGGATTCTATCACTGAGATGTTGTCATTGTCAAACATAGAACCTTTGTGCGCCCGACGTAAGTTAGCTAGGTTAAAACTTTTGTACTGTATTGCGAACAGGCAAACCGGTATCGATCCTATCATGTATTTGCTCCCTCCCTTCAAGCACTCCAGTAGAATAAACAACTCGCACCACATTCGACCCTTTAGATCGTCATCCAATGTGCTCAAGTTTTCTTTCTTTTCCAGAACTGTAGATGAATGGAATCTTTTACCTGACGAGATTGTTGCATGTACGACCGTAGAACAATTTGTTGATGCATGTTCTTCGCATTTCTAACGCGCTCGCATGGTTTTTGTTATATTTCAGTAATGTTGTAGTCATGATTTTAAGATACAACCTATAACTAGCGTTCTTACCTTATTTTTTTACGTGCTCTGTTGCGCTTATTGCAAGACGGTATCAGTGGCCCCATTGTTATGTTATCTATACACCCTTTGAACTTGTGTATTTGTTTTCTTTCTTTTTGTGACCTCCAGTGTACCACATTTGTTGGTTTACTCTGTTTAGTTATGTCTTTTATTTCTTGTTGTCCCACCGTGCTTGGGCCTGAAATGGCCTGCAGTATGAATAAAAAATAAAATAAAGCTAGCTTACTTTGCATTAAATCTACGATAGAAGTTGTATATTTTGACACGTGGTGGTGTTTGGCAAGAACCTTCTTTTATGAATACTTGTAGGCATTTTGTTCTCAAAAGCATTACGCAAATGAAGGGAGGGCCTTTTTAATTATACAAAACTGTACGTAAATCGCGCTTTTCTTCGTAAAAATGAGAATTCCAGAAAATCATAGAGTAATCTTTTTTGTTGGCGATAACATTAATTGCCGCCTCTATCTTCTGAAAAGAATAAAGCAGCACTCGGAGGGACGGCTGTACTCGTCGCCGTTAAGACAACGGCGACAATCGTGTACGACCCCGCAAACATTTTTGTTCTGCTTGTATACGAAGACTCGGCTGACGAGGAGCACGTGTACTAACTTAGGAGGAGACATCCGCTGGTAATGAGCGAGGATATTTGTTTCATATTTTGGTGCGTCTCCGAGGACGGGTCTTACGGCCGGTTCAAGAACGACTTCCGTGCACCTCCGAGACAGGCACCGGCGGCGACGTTCTCGAGGATCACGGAAAAGATTCGGGCCAAGTACCGACGTCGCGTCGTCGGGGAGAAAGAAGGTTGCACAAACAGGCGTTGCTCGCTCGCTCGCCGTCGCCGCCGACGCATGCGGCACACGAGGAGACGAGCTTTCGCTTTCACAGCGAGCGTGCAATGTGCCGGAAAACGCGCCCGATAACTCCGCCGGCGACGGATGAAGCAGAGCTAAAGCTACGAGCTACTTCAGGCAATAGATGAGTGGAGAACGCTTCAAGTTCCCAAGTTTCTTCAGCCTTATGAAACGCTCCGTTATTGGGTTTCTTGTGTTTGTCGCGACAACTAAAAAAACGCTGATAAATGTAGGCTAGTGCTATTTCGACGGAGTGGTGTAAAAACAAATTGGTGGAAACAGTGCAGTCGGAAAATGCGTCGATGAATGCTATGTATATATTTCTAGCGTACTACCTCTGACGTCAGCACGTTTCATGTACAAGAGTCGATCGAGTGAAAGAAACGAGGTTTTTGATCCCTCAAAGTAAAATACACATCGCAGAAAGATAGAACTCCCTGAAAACGTGAGGCTAGAGGTGGTGACAAAATTCAGGGAGTCGCGAAACATGAGCGTAAAGTTCCAGATTTTATGAGAAAGATGGAGGAGCTAATGGGTGTACCGAGTCCCGACTGGTCGAGCCGATATTGCTGCGTGTTACCGCTTGCCAACAGAGGTGCTAGAAAAACTAACATTCGACTGCAGTTTGTGAGCCTCGGCAAGCGTGACGCCGTTCTTGAAAAAGCAAAAAAGAGACGTCATTTCAACTCGGACCTTGGCCTTGACAAGGATGCAGCTATATTTGTAAGTGAACATTTCTGAAACCAATCCTTAAAAAAACTGTGAAACGAACTGTTAGTGCAACTGGCAATACGTCTGTCGGTTGAATTGTTGCTCGTCGAACTTGGAACGACCCGTACCGCTTGTCCAAATCAGCGAGGAATCTGACGTCAAAACTATTCGATGGGTTACCTTGCCGCTCTACAATGCCCCTTTTCGTGTAAAATAAAGCACGTCTAACTTACTTTGCCTGATAAGTTGAATCAGTGCCTCCAACCTTGAGGCTATATTCATATATTTCACTTAAACGCTCGTTCTATATCGAATAAACATAAATGTTTAATATCACTTCTGGATCGGTTTGCGCTTATCATACCGATATTTCAATGTTTAGAGACACTTGCTATCAGCAGCACGCTGCCATGCCTATCCCACCGGATTACAAACCTTGATTTTTAAGGCAAGAGATAGGCTTGGGAACGCTGTTTCAATTCACATAAAACGTACAGTTGTGATTTGCGAGGGGCCTTTTAATCACAGGTGAACATGAAGCAGCGTTAGCGGCAACGCTTTTTCAAGTAACGGCGCTACCGGTAACGCGTTACTCTTTTCGGTAACGTAGTAACACCCTCGTTACTTTTGCAGAACAGTGATGGGTAACGTAACTACGCTACTTATTTGGAGTAACGGGTAACGTAGTTACGTTGTTCGTTACTTCTTCAAAAAACCTGAAGAAGAACCCTTATATTTTTCTCGTGTTTGTATAGTTCGTTTCACCTCAAGTCCAGACGCAGCGGACGCTACGAGTTGATGGAACTAATCAGACAAAGTCAAAAGGGCACCATCATGGTGTTCGTCGTGTTTCTGTACATGTTCAATCATCGCCGCACCGATCATAAACAAAAAGGCTCAGTTACTTGAGCTTTTGACATTGCTCGATTGGTGCCATTAGCTCGTAGTGTCGACTCCGTCTGTACTTTAGCTGAAACGAAGTGCAGGCTTTAAGTCATTAGTTAAGGCACTCATTCCGCACACGTTCTCTATTTTGACTCTCTTTTCCCACTCGAAGTGTCCAACTTCAGAAAATCCTCAACGCCCAATCCCTTTGTTCCAGTGTCAAAAAACGCCGTCAACAAAAAAATAAATAAGAAAACGCCGTTAACACCAATTTATAAATAAAACGTAATGCAAAAAGTAACGTGCGTAACTTTTTTTCTGTGACGGTAACGCGTTCCTTTTATTTTGAAGTAACGTAGGTCGGTGTCGCCTTCTATTCTTTTGGAAGTAGCGAAACGTATTTCGTTACTTGTTTTGGTAACGCCTACAACACTGCTAGTGAAGTAATATGCCTAAAATGTGGGCAAAATACTGTAACTGTTTTCTACCACCCACACTCAGCGGATTTCAATAGTTTTATTTGGTATCGCCTGGTGTTAAGAGTGACCTCAATGTAAATATATTGTTTCTTTATAAACAAAGCTACCTCAAATGCAACTGATCTTTTCATTACAAACATTTGAACGAAAATTATAATCGCTGGAAAAAGATGCCGTAATATTAGGAATCGCATTCCAATTTTGTTTCTTCTTGTTTAATCGCGAATCGGTAAAACGGAGTCAAACAGCCACTGTCTCCTGTCGAAAAATGTCAGATGAATGTTAACTGGCATTGACGAGTGAAATATTAAATTATGATTGAACAGCGTCTACTCCTAGTCAGATGTTAATAATGGATATAATAAATATAAAAACAAAATCAAAGCGCGTTATAACCCTCGTTTTCCGCATAAAATATATAATGAATATGAGAAATATAAAAAAGTAATAAATATCAGAAAACTCTGGGTGGTCCCAGTGCATATAAAATAATGTAAAAAAATGATGGTTTATAAATAGCATTTTAACGACGATATTAAGAAAAGCTGTCGCGTTTTAAGAAACTCAGAAATTAATTAACATTCGCGCTTAGGAAATTAAAAACTCTAATACATAAACAACGACCATAAAATGTCTCTAAACAAGGACCTGACTCTGTTTGTGAAACTAAGTGGAGATCGAAATTGTAACCAGGACACCTCTTATGTAGCTGGATTAACTATATATGGTCAAATCCTGTACGGCGCGTACGTTGAGGAAACATTTAACACTTATTTTATTTTTTAAATACGCACAATACTGCCTAAAATGATACTGCCCTCTGCTTTCTTAGACATCTTCACCGCATTTTTTTCTCAATCAATCCGACAAGAAAGCTAATTAACATAGCCTTCCGTCTTACGGCATCACACAGTATACACAAACAGTTACACACAACAACCACACACACAGTCACAACACACACACACACATACACACACACACACACACACACACACACTACACACACACACACACACACACACACACACACACACACACACACACACACACACACACACACACACACACACACACACACACACACACACACATATATATATATATATATATGTATATAATTTATCATTATCTTCTAGCTAATGTTTAAAGAGCATGAAGTTGGCAAAATTCCTTTTTACACAAAAGCTGCCAATGAGCACACTCTAAGTAATTATATACCTGTATTCGTGTTAGCTGATATTACTAGGGTGTTTGATAAAATCATTCTTTTGAGTCTTAACCATTCTTTTTTTGCAAAAAATTGTGCATTGACGGATTATTAATTTTATATTTGCAAATATAAATCTACTGAAGCAGAGTTGTTATTTTAAAAAAGAAGCTACACGATAGAACATAGAAAAAAGCTTATTACATTATGTTAGTTTATTGATGTTAGCAAATTCTTTAATTTCTTAATTCAGAAAACTTTACTTCCCAAATTAAGTCATTACGACATCCACAGTGTACACCTCGCTTTACTTGACTTATATTTAAATATTTGAAAACAGTGGGTTGTTATAAATAACCGTTGTTCTTCCTTCCCAAAATGTTCTTACTGGTGTACCCCAAGGAAGTATCCTAGGTTCGTTTTCATTTAATGTCTGTGTCGATGATATTGTAAACATTGATGACCAAGGGCTCTCCATTAACTATGCAGATAACTTTCTTTCTTCCTGGAGATATTGATGCACTAATATGCAAAAAAAACATTACTCTACTTTTTATAATGCAATTAATGCAAATGTGCAAGCGAGATGGACAAGAATGACATTAATACTCCCTGGAGAAAAGGAACGAAGGACAAACACAAATCTCCAAACACAGCTAGGTGACTGGTGCGCGATCGGAAAAATTCGCCAGGGATTTCTGCCTACGGAGAGGTCTCTGGTTCGAAACCAGGACCAGGCGAATTTTTTCGGTCGCGCACCAGTCACCTAGCTGTGTTTGGAGATTTGTGTTTGTCCCTTGTTCCCCTTCTCCAGGGAGTATTATTGTCATTACTCCACACATTCTTTTTTATGTGGTCGGAAGCTAACGGGCAAACACGATGAAGTGTAAAATAATTTTATTCCGATCTACAAAGGAACAAGACAAAGTAAATATTACGCTCACACTTGGTGCTTCGACTATTTAACTAGTGAGTCACAACAAAACATTGCGTCCACTTTTTTTTTTAGAATGGAGGATACACGATGGGGAAGGAACGTCAGCACCTATATATGAAAAGTCTGAGCAATAAATGAACAATCGGAACGCGAAAAATAAAATAAAAGACAAACAGTCAAGTGCTAAAAAGAGCAGAATATCTTTGTGAAAACTAAGTAAGATAGTCGATATAAAAATGTGGCAGGAAAGAATACAGCGAGAATAAGCTTTAACTAAGTGCAGGGAGCGTAAACTGGAAATAAGGAAGGAACATTGGTAGGAGGGGGCGGTTCGTTCGCTGTTATTTAAGGCTAGAACCTGTCGCTCCTTATTATTAGATGAGCATTGAAGACTAGGACATTTAGGACAAAGTATGAGGGAATGGATATGCGATGTGACTTATGCCAAGGGGAAGACGGATTTAACCGGAGAGGAGATTGGAAGACTTGTGGAAATTAGCCAGAGAGAATTGAATGACATACAGCTAACTAGCAAACCTGGGGACAGGCGGGACAGAAAAAAATTGGGAGTCTATCCCGCGTGGCTCAAACCCAAAATCTCATCCCTATCTTCCAGTGGGTGCGGAAAGGGGCTGACTCCGACTAGGTTTTACCTGAGCAAAAATAGTCTCCGCTCGCCGGGGCGAGGAGGCAGCGGGTGTTGTTTTTAGTTTTTTGCCCGATCCCCAAAAGGTGAACGTTGTCATATCCCACACCGTCTTGTGGTAGTCACAAAATTGCAGGGAGGAAGCAAATTGACTTGGAAGGGCGAGAGGAGGAATCATACTTTTGGTTTTAGTTTCTAGGTTAGGTGGACCAAGCTACCGCCCGTTCTCAGGGGTACAGTCGTTAGCATCCATCTTTCCTTCAGAACGCAGGCCATGGGAGTATCTTGTGAACTGTGTGATTGTTAAAAAAAATGTTCGTTTGGGCTAGTTGTTTTATGAGTCGATAGAAGCGCCGGGTGTTCGAAAGGCCCAGGATGGTTGTGGTTAAAAAACGACAAACCTCCGACGTCACGGCGGGAAACCATCTAGCGAAATTCACGAAACGTTTTTCATCAAAACAGGGGGCGTTAATAAGTGCACCAGTGAGCCGATCTCTGGCCCTGTAAGATAGGAAAATAATATTTTAGAGAGAGAGAGTTGGAGGGCTAAAAATGACGTGTTCTTTTAATGTATTTAAGACAGCGCGTATTCTATAAACCTTCAGTTGCGAGTGCGCTCGGTGTTGAGGTTGCCTCCTTCACTTTGCCCCCGTCCCTCGGGGCTTTGATTGTTCAACGCTAATGATAAGCCGGTGTTGTTGCTTGTCGGTATATTCTGCCTACTAATGCTAAGGTAAATATTCATAATGCGTTATTCCAGTCAACGTTAGATTATACTCACATTGTATGGGTCACCACGTCCAAAACCAACCTTAAAAACATATAATTGCTACAAAACAAAATGTTACACTCTATTCCGGGTGTTTTTTTATCCGAGTTTCGTATAATTCATATTTAATGTGTGCCCGTATGAGTACAGTTTACTATATTTTATTTGCTTTTAGTCTACAATATTCGTAATTTTTATACGTTCTTTCAATACTTACAAGGCTTGAATGTTGCATGAGCACACGCCGCACAGAAATATGGGTCCTTCCTGAATCTCGTAAGAACTACATTTTCCAGTCTCTACACTGCAGTGGATCACTTCATTAAACCGATGTGTCACAATGAAAAACACATATACACACACTAAGTAAAACGGACCTCCGTTTGCACACATTTAATGTGGAACACCGTGTCAGCTTCGTGAACTATTTTGTGGACTTCGTTCTTTCTGCTGCTGCTGTTTTCAAGACGTCAATATTTTGCAATGTATCTTTTATCTTACGTCGCTGCTGTCAAGCAAATAACAGATTTTTGTCTGGCTTTCCTTCCACATGTTTCTCAAAAATAAAGCTCACTTAATTGGTCAATTTACTGATTAATCATTCTCAATATGTATCTCTAGAAAATATCTCCTGAGGAAGGCTTGGTTATAGATGAGGTGAACAGAATACGCTCCCATTTTATCTTGGTGAACTAAGCTTAAAAGAAGAACGGTCGATCATGGCAGAAATACTAACAAAAGTAAGATACGCCGAAAACCAGGAAGGCTACATATGAACAATAAATTTTCAGAATGCTTGCGCGATGATCAAGCGCCAGATGCACGGATTGACGAATGAATGGTATCGGATATGTGTCGGGTGTTCGCTTGTGCCACCTTGCTTAGGACTCCCCTTTAAATGTTGCACTAAATGTTGTCTCTCCTCAAAACGTCTAATTATAAGTTTTGCGTAGCATAAATTACGTCCTTCTAGATCCCGTCCACCAATCATCTGGCATCTTTTTTGTGATTATAGTTTTGTTTTCCGTTCTTACATTTTACCAGCAAAACCGAGCGCTCCTGACAGATGCGTTTCCCTTTCCGGGAGAGCCAGATCAAGATACGTGCAATTCAAGACCAGATTGCTCTCACCATGGCTTACCCCACAAAATGTTTCGATCTTCCGTAATCTAGTCCTAAATGCCTTTTACCTTCACACTCTCGATCTAGCTTGTAAGGACCTTCCTCGTTAATAATGAAACATCTTGTGCTTTAAAATGCGATATCATGTGTAAGCGAGTTTTACGCACTTTCGCGTTCGCGTCTCGGTTTGTACCCAATAAAAAAGGAGGCATGCATACGCCCTCTAAAAAAAATTAATTATTTTTTGAGGTTTGCTTTGACGGTCCAATACCTCTCTCAGCACTATGGTGCCTGGAAGGCGTCTCCGACTGGTGTGTTTGCCGCATCCAAAAGAGTAGTCCCTCGATTTCCGTCTGATGACGTCACAAAAGTGTCATGCTGTCGCCGGTCGCAATCCTGGCGGTGTTCCAGCATTGGTGGTGGTTGTAGCAGACGCCTGTTCTGCTGCAGGTCGGTATCTGTTGTGACAGTCTGCGGAAGATGCTGCAGTCAGACGTTGGGACGCCGTAGACGACAGCGACACTCGCGTTCGCACGTGCTTTTCGCCAGCATTTCTACGACCAAGTGTCAGGATCGCGACACCCCACAACCTGACGCTTCGGTTTCTGTGACGTCATTTGTTGCCACTTCGGGACAACTTTTGATGCATGGGCGGGATTATACGCTAGACACACCAGCTCCAGACGCGTTCCAGGCACCATACGTAGCACGTAAACAACGGTTTAGCCTCAAGCACTATCGCTTTCTGGCGCACTAGAAAGGCAACTGCACAATGAAAGACTCTTTTGCGAAAAAAGCTTAAAAAAGCTACTTTTATGTTTTTTTCACAAAAAAAAACAAGTTTAAAGGGAGCTTAAAAAAGTTTTAGGGGGAAAATAATGAACGAGCCGAAGACCCCTTTGGAGTTCGTTTACTACAAGATTTTGGTTTAAAGTGCACGTATATTGCGCCTACTTCAATTATGCACGCTGAAAATAAAGCGCAAAACGAATGAGATAAGACAGCTTAGGTTCCGAGAAGCAAGTGGAGTTACCGATGGTTTTATTAGGTATATATTTTGAATATTATGTTTCTATTCATGTTGTAAGAAAGAAACAATTTGGGAAGAGCAATGTTAGACCAAAATTCGTTAGTTCGTTGCTATAGAGGCTTGCCCGCGGAATATAGACATATAAAGATATTATGCAAATTGGTTTTGAATGTAATAGAAGTCCTTATGGACGTCGACGAAAAAGGTTCCTAAATTTTCAAACGCAGCTCCAAAGCAGCCTATAAATTAACTATAACGCAGTAGGAGACTGCAAAATGGTATCGCTCTTCAACAACAACCTGCGCTACGATTTCTGCAACATTTTGTTTAATATTTTTTTGATAACTGTACATTGCCAGAAGTGAATCCCCTTGCACTCCTCTAACCCAAACATTCATTTCTGTCGCTTTTGCTTTCACTTCCAGGGAACTAGTCTGCTAGTCCACTAGTCCTATAATTATTCCGGGGAGGCACGACGACGATGCTCTCTCGGAGTGAATACACCCAGGGATGGCCGCCGCCGAGGATCATCTAGAACATAAACAGGGAGGATCGTTTCCCTCTCGCTAAAAACGACCCTAGGATCTATACGCTGCTATTTTCTGCCGTACCGTCCCGTTGTTTGCGTAGCCGTGTGTACGACGAGACGATTCTTGGCAGCGCTTACAATGGTCGGCGAACGAGAGCTGAAAGGGCGGGTGGCGTGAGTGCGGCGTACCAACCAAGCGACCCGCGTGTGCAACGATGACCTCCGCAGGTTGTAGGAAGTCGTATATTAGTATGCTGGCAACGATGTTGACGGTGTCTCTTGTCTGCGTCTAGTGCTTCGTGCAATATTGTAAGTAAAAAAGTACGCGAGGTTTTGTTTTTAGTTTATAGGGAGTGTCGCAACGAGTTTGCAAGATTAAATTTTGTACCGAAACGCGGCGTTTCTTGGAAATAACGCTCGGATATTATTTTAGTATACAGTACACACAATATGGTGAATAGGCACTTTTCAAATGTGCTCTGCGCCGTTAAGCAGAAGTGAACGAGGATATTTTCGACAAAAACCTGTCTGGTTGGGAAAAAAGTTAAATATCGGCGAGACGAGAAATATTTCGCAACGCATCACACAGCATATTTATTTATTTATTTATTTATTTATTACATGTACCCTCAGGGCCGATGGCATTGCAGAGGGGAGTGGTTACAAGAATAAATGATTATGAAGTAAAAGAAAGCAGTTACTAGAAGTATAAACAAATGGCGTGTATTCATACAATATTGGCTATGGCGTTCTTGAACAGTTCGAGGTCTTAGATTGAAGCTGTTGGTACGGGAAGGCGGTTCACTCTTCTGATGTGCGTGGGAGAAATGACTGAAAAAAGCATTAGTCCTGCACGATGGGACGCCGACCTTGTGGACGTGATCTAATCGAGATGAAACGTATTGGGGAGGTAAAATAAGTTCAGCGCGGAGATGGGGGTGATAAAACAACTTGTGAAAGAGGCAAAGACGAAAGTTTTTACGACGAGATGACAAAGACGGTAATTCGAGGCTGGATTTCATTGTGGTTATGCTCGCAGTTTTGTTATAGTTGGACAAAATAAAGCGAACAGAGTTATTCTGGACCATTTCGAGTGAGTGAATTAGATTTTCATGACAAGGATCCCAGACTGAAACGGCATATTCGAGTTTTGGACGAATTAGTGCTTTGTAAAGTAAAAGTTTTAGAGATGAGGGAACTTTTGCAAAATTACATCGAAGATATCCCAACATACGGTTAGCGTTATTAGTTATATATGTTATATGAACTGTCCAAGTGAGATTTGATGTGATTTGAATACCAAGATATTTATAACTAGTCACAGCGTCTAGGGGCGAGTCATGAAGATGGTAAACAGGTAGATTATGACTTTTCCTGGACACGCGCATAAATTTACTATTGTTAATATTCAATTCCATGCACCACGTTTTGCACCAAACAGAAATAGCGTTAAGATCGGACTGAAGCGTGTTAATGTCATTTTCACAAGTTATTTCCCTAAATGCAACACAGTCATCGGCAAACAAATGAATATGGGAAGAGACACAAGAGGGTGGATCATTAATGTATATAAGAAAAAGAAGAGGTCCGAGCACAGAGCCTTGTGGCACACCGGAGTGAGCGCCACTCGGCTGAGAGAGATGATTATTGGCTACAATGAACTGCGAGCGGTTAACCAGAAAACATTCAAGCCAGATAAGAAGTTTTGGATCAAGGTTAAGTTGGTGCAATTTATGAAGTAATAGCGTATGGCATACCTTATCAAAGGCTTTTGAAAAGTCTAGAAAGATGCAATCGGCAAATGAGGAATGATCAAGAATGACATTTAGCTTATGAAGGACTGATACAAACTGTGTTTCACATGAGTAGGTTTTTCGAAAGCCTACGAAAACGACGTGCGCAAGCTCGACCACGAGCACAGCGCCATCGCGGAAGACTGCCACTGTTCACGATCATCTGATCGACTTTCCGAACGGGCCCGTATTTGTATCTGAGCCATATATTCGTAAAAGGATGTTTCTTGAAGTCTTCGTATTTTCAGCATACGGCGGAAAACAGGAATAGGTTCTAGGGTGCTTTGCCATCGCTCTACGTTCATGGATTGCGCCTTCTGTTGACGGCGATGTACAACAAACCATCTGTGTAAAAGAAATAACTTTCGAGTTATAAGCAATTTAGAATATAAAAGCTGCCGCTTCCACTCCACTCGATGTAGAGCAGGTTTCGAAACGTTGGGCTGAATATTTTTGGGGTTTTTGGTTGGAGTAGTTCCTTTTGATATTCATCAGCTGCTGCCCCAATTATACGAGTCGGCCATTCTGTGGGAACGTACTTGTAACATGAGTTGGGCACGAGGGCTGTTTCAGCGTTCGGGGAGAACGCGGCTCTGCCCGTACAGGAAACAAGAGGGGCGCAGCGTCTGTCCAGGACTGGGATCCATCGCCTGCCCAATATCGCTTGACAAACTTTTCAAAAGGGTCTACCGTGATGCATAATACCCAACAAAGGTCCTTTACGTCGGCCCTGCTGGCAACTCTTCCTGCTGTTGCGAAATATCTGCCCGCTTCACCTCACTCAAAGCCAACCAGAGTCGGCCAGCGAGGTATTGAGGTTTGACTTTGTGCGACATCCTTTTTTAGGGCTCGGAAAATAACTTTTCCGTACCGTCAACCCACAAGCAACTCCTGATTTCGTGGAAGAGATTTGTCATGGCGGTGGCGATATGGATCGGCAATTAGGTGGAGCTACTATCGGCAATTTTATCTATTGAAGAGTGGGCCCGAAAAGTAGGGGTTTGAGGGTGCGTGTGTGTGTGCTGGGGGGGGGGGAGTACTTTTTTATGTATATGGCGTTCCAGAGTAAATCGCAGTGTGCGTATATTATACTGAACTGAAAATATAAACACTTTTTAAATAAATCACGAGTTCTATTCATATAAAAGTCTACCGATCTTGATAGGACGCCCTATTTTACTGAGTGGCGTTCGAAGTCAGGGTACTTATTGTTTGAGTTTTACGAGAGGTGTAACCGAAATGCGGCAGTACAGTACTGCTTGGAAGTTCACAAATTATGCACGTCGAGTGAGTTTCGGCTTTCGACATATGTTGTCCTGGGTGCCTCTCCATATTTTCGTGCTCCAGCCATGTGCTAGGATGTCATGGTCCATTTCACCTTTTAGCATTATCCAACCCCTCAAAGCTGAAAAAGTGCGCAGCTGCGGAACGATAATTGCGTGAGTACAAAATATGCTTCTTGGGCAAGTAAACATTAAATGTATCATAATATTGCAACGTGCGTCTCCGAGCAAGCGTTCCCGTGGCTGAATGGTTATTGTGATGGGCTCCCAACCAAAGGGCCCAGGTTCGATAACTGGGAGCGGAAGCACCTTTTGTTATTTCTATGGATGTCACGTTCTGGTAATTCAAGAACCCTCTTACTTATTCAAGGTTCGTATGTTCTAGGCTCCAAACATTCTACGCCGATCGTTCCAGAAGCCCACGCGTGTATATAAGGGGCTTCGCCCTAGCGCTCGATCCTGCTGGTATGCCGCCATCTGCGCCTGCGACACTAGCCTTTTTCTATATTGTTTTGGGCACAAGTTCGCCCCAATAGGCTTTCAGGTACCTTCAGCCATTTGCCGCCTTATCACTTGTAATTTGTGACAATATTCTGTATGAAGTATGAAGACGCAAAATGTGCTGCGCGTCATGTGGATGTGCTAGGCGACGTTTTGCGAGACTTCCAGATCTTGAGAGTGCACTAATTTTGGTGGGCGATTTCTCGCGCGCAGAAAAGACCCGTTTCAAAATTCGGCGACATCTGGTGGTGCGAAACGCAGTTTTGTTTTTCGACAAACAGATAGCGGTCCTAAAACTGTATGTCATCGGGCACCGCCACATTCACACATCAATGGCGAATGAGAATTGATACTTCGATCGCCTCACAATGTTTTCTTGTTTTGTTTCAGTTTTCATGGTATGAACGTAAAAACTGACCAGCACAAAGCGGCGACCCCCTTGATCAAAAATTCTACCATCAAAAGGCTTTCCAATCCCAACCTGTACCATGTGTTTGATTGAACCACACTCTAAAATTAAAGCTTACGCAGCCATTGTATCCAATTGATGCGTCGTGTTGTACTGATGTCTCAAACGTATATCATCAGATAGTTTCCACTTGGTAGTGTTTGCAACTTCGTCCTTCATCGGTGTCAAGAAAGCCAACATTAGTTAGGCACATTTTTTTGTACATTGAAATGATGATAGCGGTCAAATTGGTCAGACTGAACTTAGAAAAGGGTCTATTTAGCTGCCGTGTGAACGTTTTAGTGCCGCTCTTTTGTGACCCAACGCCCCTCGCAAAAACTAGTCCTGTAACACATTCTGCGTTAAAATCCATATTTTTTGTAGAAGCCGTTCGTTTGTATTAACGAAACCCTGTTTTTTGGGGAAGGGAAAAGCTCTTCTCTTCCAATCTTTCTGTGCAGCTGCCTCAAAGCAAAGAAACCTAAATGCCGCGCTTATGGCGCTGGAAATTGCACCGGCCAGCTGAGCCCATCATTCAAACTTGGATAATTTGGTACACATCAAGCTGCGGAGTGCAACGTAGGAAAAAAAAGAAAACGGAACGTGAGTGTGCGAATGCCATGCCCAGTGCCACATCCAGCACATTTATTTTTGGTGAAAGAATTTTATTATGTTACATCGTGAAAACTAGCGCAGTTTTCGCAGTCATATTGGCCACGAGAAAAATTAGTTGTGTCCTCTTCTGGTTGATACTCTTGACGTCAGAATCAGAATGATAAAGCCACGAACACAATTTCGAGGGTATGTGTGAAAAGCACGGAGGATGCATTCAGTCATTGCGCTCTTCAACCAACAACGTCGTATTTTAGTCTGACATTACTCATAAATCATTGAATGAAAGTTTAATTCATCCTACTAGAAATTCCACGAATGGCGAAAGCATAATGACGGCTTCGCCAATTGTCAAAGGCCGACCAGAGCGAAGCTTTTTGACGTGCACGTCGACCATATAGCTTCGAACTGCTGCTGCGAAAGCACGTGGCCTTGTCGTGCGTCTAATTCACGCACGATCTCTTGCGCAGGAGGCACCAAACAAAGCCATCAGCTCCTGCAAGTAGCTTTGACAGCGTCCGAGCACCGCGGAAACTACCCTGACCTTGAAAACGGTGCGGAAGAGAACGAGACGAGTGACGAGCGGACGTGTTTTCCGAAGGAGTTTCGGTAGCGTTGCAAATGCTCCGCAATCAGCCCCCGTTGCTCACAGTGGTTGCAGCGTGGATTGCAAAGGGTTGTGACGTCAAGCAGAAACGGCTGATTAAGCGGGCTTTAAAGCGAAAAGCGTGAAATAAAATAAAAGGCGTGAAAGAACTTGAGCGGCCGTCCTGGCGGAGAGACGGCTCCTAGACGTGTTTCCCCTTTGAGCGCAGACAAGACACGACGGCGGCTCGTATGTTGCTGATTAGATGTCTGGAGCACAGCAACTCCCCCCCCCCTCCTCCGCTTTCACTGTGTAGCATATATCCTAGGTATGACCGCTTGTTATACTGCTGGATATGCCGAAAGAGGACACCGAAGTAAACTTGAAACTCAGTCTATTAAAAAAGGTTGTGCTCTTGTTTGTTTGTTTTTGTTAATTGTGAAGTGAGTAAAATGAATAGAAGCCTTTTTAGTGTTTATTTCTAGGATCTTTGAAATGTAAATTGATTTAGATCAAAGTGTGTACGAATATACGCAACATATTTAAAACTGCAAATATATGTTCGCTTTGCATTGCGATATCAGTTCAAAATGTAGAAGGCTGTCGTTTCGACATTCATCGGACTGTGGCCATTATATTCATCGTGGTTCGGCTGCTGGCAGTCGGTGCTCTTCACTTCTCTGCTTCTCGCCACTAGATGGGCTCGCTTCGGACTCGCCGTCCCTATGTCACAGGTTCGGGCGGAAAAGATCCCATAAGCAAACAAATTTGTAATTTGAATTAGACCGCAGTCCATGTGCCAGGGTGACACCTTGGTAATGGACTTCCCGAGAAGCGGTAGGAATTGAGAGTGAGTCGTGTCTGTCGTTACGAACACTCTTTCATAGCAACGGAATTCAAAAGTAAAGAAAAGGTGCACAGGGCGCACAAACAGTCGGTGAAAGAAAAACAATTAGAACATATCTTGAGAGCGTTCCGCGCTTTGTAACCGCGACAAGAAATAGAGAAAAGTTTCGGAAGCGTAACAAAAGGAACAGAAGGCAAATCAAAGCCGACATTCAGTTTGGAGGACGAGGGGAGTCGAATGTGGGTCCCAAAATGTCGGTGGTGGTCCTGTCCCTACCGCCGCCAGTCGGGGTCCAGAAGTCCTGGCAGCTTCGGTGTTTGCAGTGCCGAACAGAGTTCATTCACAAGCACACACACACCGTTGAAAACTTGCTCGGGGGCCGACTAACCACACCGCCGAAGCCTTGCTCGGGGTTCCACCAACCACACCGCGCGCGGCTTCCACTTTTTTTTCCTCCGAGCTTGCCCGAAAAAATTTGAAGGTCCGCGCTCGTCCCTTCGGCGCTCGCGCACCCCACTCAAAACGGAAATCAACACCAACACCCACAACAACAGAACAATAAAAGGACAAAAACTTGAATTCTGTGACACCCTCCCAAAATCGCGGTAGTTCAAGTGTGCGTGTGCGGTTTCTGTCAACAGATTACGTCTATTCCCGCCATGGTGTATCTGCTGCTGCCTGCCGCGCTGCTCGCCCTATAGGGCACTTTTAGTGGGACGGACCCCCGTCGGTTTCGTCGTCCCCTCATTACCGGGGCATTCACGCGGGCTCCACACACTGAGTTTGCGGTTTTACGTATCGGAGTGTAGTTCAAGGTTGCAAGCGGGGTTCTACCTTGCTGTTAAGGAGCTGTTTTTGTAGAAGTTTTGCTACATCGTTTTATTACTGGCACCTTTGTTTTCCTGTTGTGCTATGACCTCTGGGAATAAAAGAGAGTACAGCACGTGTGTGAATTTGCTTGCACCTGACGGTCAATGGTTGAAGTGCTCCACCTGTAATTTCTGGCATCATGTCGGAAAGTGTTGCGGGGTGAATTCCCCGCAACACTTTGGATTTCCAGACAGCGATGTACTCGCTTGGCAGTGCGCAGCATGCAGACTGCGCTTCACACAGCAATCTTCCGATTAGGAGGAAAAAAGCCCTCTCAGGCAGGGAAGAGCGTGGGTGAACTGTAGCTCACAAAAATAATGACGTACATTTTGAGCAATATCAAGAAGCTTACTGAAGTGCTCTGCCGAATCCACCTGATGGAGAAAACGATGGGAGTGCAGTCTGTCAAGCACGATGCCGTAATTGAAAAGGTTACGCAGCAAGGAAAGACAATGCTCTCCATTGAGGCGTCGTCGGCGATGCTAAGCTCCCTGTGAGACGAAGTCCTAAAAAAGGTGAAAACCTAGGAAAACATAATTATGGATATCAACAAGACTGCAGAGAAAATGGAGTCAGTGATCTCGAAGCAGGACTCGGAGATTCGATACCTAAAAGCATCTGTGAAGAGCAAGCAGCAGAACTCTAGAAGGGAAAAGCATTGAAATACACGGTGTCCACAGGAAAAAAATGAGAACCTGTTCGAGATCATTAAGTGCTTAGTCACCAAACTCCAAATGTCCGTGCCAACAGCTGATGCTATTGAGGCAGTGAACAGGTTGGGTCCTCTCGAAAGAGAAATCCCACCAATAATCGTGCGATTCGGACACCGTTCTGTGCGTTACCGCTGGGCTGCTGAAGGCGCTCCACTTTGGGGCGAGCGTATCTTTGTTGATGAGAACTTCACCAAGGCAACTGCTCTGAAGTGCAAAGCAGCGTGCTAGAGAAAAGTGATACAAGTTCGTGTGGTAAAGAGCGGAAAATTATTTTTCCGTCAGATTGATAGCAGAGCCGCCATTCGTTTTGAAAATAACAGTGGTCTGTTAAAAATTTCGTAATAAAGCGAAAATCAAGAAAGTATCGTAATGGTAACAAGCGCGTTGGTGTCGTTACATAGCGGGATGAGTACTGAAAGGATGTCTTGGCAGACTCTGTTGAAACAAAAGTGGCCCTAAACTTAGTGCGCATTAATGTACGAACTTGGCACAAGCATTGGGACCAGTTACTTTTTTATTTGACAGATATACTAAATTGCCTGAATGTTTTAATACTAACTGAAACAATGACATAGCGGCCTGTAACTTTTTTATTGTTTTCAAGGATTTTTCTTATGGGGAGAAAATCAAAGGGGAGGCGGAACACCTACGTTTATTAAAAATTGCTGACTCTCCGATTAGGTTGTAACCTCCCTTATTTATGCTGAGGTTTTGGCTGTTACAATTTTCAAACCTGCAGCGTCATTTGTAATTTGCGTTATTTATAGACCACTGAGTTTCTATCTTTCTTTATTCTACGACGAGTTGGAACATTTTCCGAACGTTTATAACAATACAGTCAGCTGGTTCTAGCTGGAGACCTCAACATCATGTGATGGACGTATCAAAATATGACGTTGCAGAATATCTTAATTTGTTGTCGGGCTTTGGAGCAGAAAACGAGGTATGAAATATAACAGGGAAGCAAGTTTGGAACTCAGATTACTAGAAGAACGTGCATTGATCACTTATTTGTTAGACTCAATGAACTCAACTTTGCCTCAGGTGCGACTAAACAAGAAGTAGCAGACAACTATTTTGTATTTCTCATTGTGCTTTGAGGAGCCCTAAGCGAGGAACGGGCTGATTATTATGTTATATTTTTATAACAAGATATAAATAAATTAATTATTAAATATGGCTGAAGCATCTAAGTATCATTGGATCCCAACACTGCCTATCAAAAAATGGTTGCGCAATTCGGAAGTGTATATAAGAAGTGCAGGAAAAGAATTCGGTTGAAACAAAGAAAACGTTAAAATATGTGGGTTACCGCTGAAGGAATAAAGTAGTGTCATTAAAAAGGCAGAATCTGGAATAGATGTAAAGCCGTTCTGAAATAGGGCACTTAAAAAAGGTTAAAAAGTCTACGTAATAAGATGCCGCCAAAGTATAACTCTCGAAAAAAACACAAACACACACACTACGTTGCTTGTTTGGACCGTAACGGTAGAAACTCCAGAAAAACATGGGACACTATACATGGACTAGTTGGTAGGAAAGGGAAAGAAAATATTGAGCAATCGATCAAAAAAGCTTTCGGAGACCGGGATGTACAACCTTTATGTGAGAGGCTCAATGAAATATTTGTTCGAAGTGTCGACCATCTCCAAGTAAGGGGGTTTAGTTACAGCAATATTTCCCCCGGTCCTGCGGGGGTTGCGCCAACTCAGTTTATTTGCCGCTGATGAGGATGAAGATCTGAGTTGTATTAAAAATAATATGACTACGTCCAAGGCCCCTGGCAAGGACGGTATTTACATGAAAAACATCTTGGCTGACTTTAACAAACTTAAATACGTGCTGCTGTAAATAATTAACTCATTCCTTTTAACGGCTAGAATCCCCAGCGGCCTAAATGTTGCAGGTGTAAGGCCTATCCTTAAAACAGGAATTAAAATGACATGTTGAATTACAGGCACATTTCAGTTTTATCCATGATTTCTCTAACCATGGAAAAGTTTGTCTCAAAGAAATGACTTCTTTCTGTGACGAACACTCGTTACTGTGTCAATTCCTAGTACGGCTTTCACCAAAAAAAAAAAAAAAAGAGGTACACAATCATTACTCGAACACCTGTTCGACCACATCCACAAAAATATTGATCATAACAATTATGTGCTAACTTTTTTTCTAGAGCTCAAATAGGCATTTGATACAGTTCGTCACGGGTTGGACTATGTACATACAAGCTAATAGATCACTTGAGTTTTAGAGACCCATTCAATGACTTCCTCACTGACCACTTTTGAGGACATTAACAGCTAGTAAAGATTGGTTACGCTGAGTTAGTTAGTTACACTTAGGTAAGGTGTTCCTCAGGGATCTATTTTAGGTCCTCTCCTTCTCAACATCTACGTTAATGAAGTTGGGAAGCTTCACTTTTCGTCACGGGTATTTCAGCACGCCGACGATACTGCTTTAGTTTTATGTGTAAATGATGAATTCGAAGCTACATCATCATTCTTCAAAATGACATATGCCACTTAATTGCGTGGATCAATAGCAAGCAAGTTTTTGTAAACGTCAATAAAACAAAACTAACTTGCTTTCATAACCCGCACAACATTATAAAATTTTCAGCACCCCTTAATCCTTCAGATATCCAGTTGTAAACACTGCATTTGCGCACCACTAGAATACGTGTCATTTACAAAATGTGCTTTTCGATTAACATCTGTCATGGGTAGCGCAAGTGGACTACCTGGATAGACGCCTGTATGTAAACTACCTTCGCGTTTTGACCGATGTACGTACTAGACATAAGACAATATCGGGCACTGGAGAGCCTATAATACGACACGAAATAATTATTTATGGTTTTTGCTCATATTATTAAGAAAAAGATAATAGTCTGCGAAACATAGCAAGAAACATTGCGCATGGAATTAAATGTGCTCAACTCGAAGCTGGCCTAACGATGCGGTTGCTACGGATTTTACCAGTTGACAAATTGTATATATATACCATATTAGTACAGAAGTACTACACATACACGTTTAAGCAACCACTAAAAAATCAGAGGGTCCTGAGGAAAATAGAACGTTTCGTTCTGCCAAGGGTTTTCACAAACTGTGGTAAAAGGGTACGATTATTTGATGTTCCACATTTTTATAACATGTTGCGAGATCCACTTTTGGATTTGCAGTCATTTAAGATTGTTAAGAGAGAGCTTAGAGAGTAGTGCAATAAATTTGCTGGCTAAGCAGATTTGCGACTGCTAGTCATTTTCTTTCTTTCTTTAAGTTGGTGCGTTGTATGTATTTGCATCTTGAGATTTTGAAATTTTCAAATTTACAGTTTGTAACATGCTGGGTTTTGTAACATGTAACAAAGGTTTTTTTCAGGCCGAAAGGATGCCATACGTTGTTTTGTTTTGTCTAAGAGTAATAGCATCCTATCCATTGCAAGAGTGTCCCGCCCACAAGCACACACGTGCTTTTTGCGGGCCTGGATAGTTCATGTACTAGTTCATTATGCAATAAACTTATGTATGTATGTATGTATGTATGTATGTATGTATGTATGTATGTATGTATGTATGTATGTATGTATGTATGTATGTATGTATGTATGTATGTATGTATGTATGTATGTATGTATGTATGTATGTATGTATGTATGTATGTATGTATGTATGTATGTATGTATGTATGTATGTATGTATGTATGTATGTATGTATGTATGTATGTATGTATGTATGTATGTATGTATGTATGTATGTATGTATGTATGTATGTATGTATGTATGTATGTATGTATGTATGTATGTATGTATGTATGTATGTATGTATGTATGTATGTATGTATGTATGTATGTATGTATGTATGTATGCATGCATGTATGTATGTATGTATGTATGTATGTATGTATGTATGTATGTATGTATGTATGTATGTATGTATGTATGTATGTATGTATGTATGTATGTATGTATGTATGTATGTATGTATGTATGTATGTATAAACTGTACAAACTTTTGTGACGGCAAGGACAGTGTTATACTCACCTTGAGCCGCCTTACATATGATAACTGATCTTTCTGGGGGTTGCATGCCGTGTTGGCATCTCCCTGCAGTGTCACCTCCTAGGACATTCAAAGACTAGCAATAGACCTATTGCTGCATTACCCAAGCATCAAGGAGAATGCAGGGATTGGTGTTCCACGCGCCGCGCGTGCTGGCCTCAGCAGTAGCAACTTTTCTAAAGCAAATACGTAAAACAAATGGCATCTTGCACGCGCGCTCGTCAACGCTTTGTTTTGGTTATTTACTTCGAATATTTTATACGGGGAAGGCGTGCGCGTGTGGCGCGTGGAACACCAATCCCTGCATTCTCCTTGATGCTTGGGTAATATAGCAAATGGTCTATTAAGCATATTGCTAGGGGCGTATGAAGGGCTACGTTATAATAAAATACACTTTTGCACGGATCAATATAAATTTCGGCCTTAAAGTTAATCGCACTTTATGAAAGAAAATAGTTTGAAAGTATTCTATTTTTTCTACCAATATAGATGGAAACGTTGAAGTAGGTTAAAAGAAGAATGAAGGCTGAGTGGTATTTTTATTACAATAAATTAACCATTTAAGGTATCTCATAAATATAAATTTCATCAGACTTGTCGTGATATCACGTAGCAGAATAAACAACGGAAGAGAGCAGGCAAAATAAGAACATCTTCCGCAATGCAAAAAAAAGTGCACGCCGATTTGGCTAGATAATGAGTCTTCCTTAGAGACGACATTCGCGTGCTGATTAACAAAAGACTACACAAGATTTGCGGGGAAAATCGGCAACCTTGACACGGGACTGCAGAGCTGCTGGCTCCGAAGGCTTTACGGACGCACTTCCAAATCGACAACTTGCGTGATTCCCAAGGCAAGCTGCATCAACCTTACAACCGCTCTGTGGAGACACGAACTCGTAGCTTGCCTTGACACTCGTGACCGTAACCTTCGCTGAATTACCGCTTCCAAGAGCGAAGTCATACTAATAAAATTAAATAGCATCGCGCCTTAATTCGGGCAATTGTTCTTTTAATTCATCATAGATCGAGGCGGTTATTAAAAGACCTAAACCAATGTCTTAAGTGAACAAATTTAACGAAATGTTCTGTCATGTATACTATACTAGCATGTCCCAGTGATATCGCCATAAGAAACAAACGCTAGTCAGGTTGCGGCGTTCAGAAAGCGCCTCCAGCACACGACAGTCCGCCTCCCCTGTCGTCATACACAGCCACTTTGGAACCGCTTTTGAGGCCTCGACAATGGAGGACGCTGAACTCACAAGCCGAACACGTGCTCCGGGCAGTGTAGGCACGTTATCCGACCTGAACAAGTATGTCGGCAAGCCCTTTGTTCTTCTTTAGTTTTGATAAATCGGTGTTTCTCAAACTGTGAGTCGCGATTCCGATTGGGGTCACGATAGGTTTAGCGAGGGGTCGGGAAGCGACTCGGGAACTTAAGGAACATATACGAACTTGGCTTCGCTGCGGCGGGATCGATGAAATCGCAGCTCTACGTCGAGCAACACCTGAATGTTGCGGTTTCTAAACTTCGCCCTAGTTTGAGAAACAATGCTGTAGCAAACAAGCTAACTGTAGTATTACGAAGAGTCATTCCACATGACATGCAGTTTTTTTCACGATGCTCTCCTGCAAAGTTAATCCCCTCGAACTATATTAACCCTAAAATCAAATGGTAGCACCCAGTTTGTGTATTTGAAACGCCGAGCTGACATGCAGTTTATTTTTTTTTACGCTGCTGTCTCAGCAGAGCTAATCGGCTCGAACTATATTAACACTGAAATAAAGTGCTAACATCGATTTCGTGTATTTCAGGCGCAGAATGGGGAACTAAAGCTGTCTCCGAGAGGCAGACAGAACAAATCACGAAACGATCTCTCTTCCGGGTTATGCACTCAGTCGTAGCGTACAACCGTCAAAGATACACTCACCCAGTCTGTGCACGCGAGTTCTATGACCAAGGGGAGAGTATATCGGGCTCAATCGCCATGGCAAGTTGGCTAATTAGTCAAATTTATTTATAAACTTTTTACAATGAGAGAAAAAACATATGGCTCCATTCAGAAACTTGCTGAGCGTCATCGAAAACCACGAAACCTGTAAAGTTAAGAAAGGCCCGAAGTGCGTCGGAAGTGCGGTGTTGCGCTAAATTTATCACTCGTTCATTAGGCACAAGTTTGGCGGTTCCAAAATGCGCGCGGGTAGTTTCTCCGTCTCTTATCACCCGTGATTTGCACCACCGGCGTTGAGCCTGCTACACGAGTGGTAACTTTAGCGCACTATTACGTTTTCCATGCACTCTATATCTTCCTAAAATTTACTGATTTAGTGGTTTTCGATCACGCTCAGCGAAATTTCAAGTCTAGCCATTAATTTATTTTCACTGATTAAAGAGTTACAAACACATTTTAGTTACATTTTTTAGTTATCGTGAAAATTAGCCTTCTATATATATCCCCTTCGCTGCAAAACTCAGCTGCACAAACCGCGTTAGTTTAACTTGAAAGCTTTTTTGTATCATTTGTAAGCCAAGAAGAAAAAGAACACGTTATATATTGGCTAGATGTGTGCATTCTGTAAAACACGATAAACAAGAAAATCCTTATCTTGCGTGATTTTTTTTTCTTGTTCTGCGTGTCCCTACATTATATCTCTCCTACAGGAAACAACACCCCCGGCTGCAGACATAAAAGCCTCCACCGGAAAGGCTGCAAGCTATGTTACTACGGTTTCATACGACTCAAGTAATTTCTGGTTTGAAAAACGCACTGCTCAGTTACTCTGTCAATGAAGTAAGCATTAAATGGAACGTATACAGGCAGTGCTATGAATGTACATGTATCAAAAGTAACGCACCTGAATCAACGACAAAGTAGCCGTACCGAATGTTATCTTCTGCAGACATTTTTTCTCGAACCTACGTCTTTCTAATCAGACGTTATCGCTAAAGCTTAAAGTGTCCCTGGAGAGGTTTCTGAGATCGCCTAAATAGGGCGATAATCCGCTCTGCGGGAACTAAGCATCCTACAAATCTTTATATCATAACGATGCGCGGCAGATATCTCCATTTAAAAAAACAATCAAAGATCGAGCACAGCGAGGTGATCTCGGGCAATGGGAAGAGCATGGTTCCGGCAGCCAGGACGCCATAGTAACTAATGAAAACGCGACATTTTGTTGAGATTGCGAACGCTGTTATTACAAAATCCGTATGCTTTTGTAGATAATAAATAAAAAAAATGTAGTCGCAAAACGTTAATTTTTTGGGAAGTGCGAGCATAGACGTGCAATAATTGTCTCAAAAAAGCGCACTATATTGTTGTTGTTTGTTTTGTTTCGAGCGAACGTGATGTGTCCGGTCGTCAGCTGTCGAGCGCTCGTTCGCTGGGTAGTATCGTAGTCTGGGCTGTATGGGCAACGAGCCGCGCGCATTCGAGATAACACTTCGCGGTTCCACCGGTCGGAGGTGCGAGGATCCTTCGCTTGCTGTGGTCCCACCTGTGCAAGCGAAGCTGCTGTGGCTGACAGTGCTCCTGGTTTCGGAACAAGCTTCCCCTATTGTCGGAGATGAACGCCGCGTGTTGCAATTTTCTATTGCTTTTTCAGTAGGGAAATCGGCCGCGTATCGCCATTATTTACGGATTTCTAGAGCGCTTAGAGCCAACAGAGTGAGTTATCACCATATTTAGGAGATTTCGAAATCCTCCACAGGGCACCTTTATGTCAACGTCGCTCCAATTTCTGTACCGTTCCCGTCTGCGTCGCTATTGTAGTTCAAAACATTTAGGGTAGTTCACAATAACACGTTGCAATGCAAAGGACATATCGTTAAGCTGTCAATGTGAAAACGTCACATGTCACTTGGAATACGGAATTGTCATTCAGATAAACCAGCGCTCACTTCTCCTCATAGGGGGGGGGCGTAGGGGGCAGTAGAGCAGCAAGCCCCCCCCCCTATTTTCGTACCTAACATTAGGTTTTTAGTAGACGTGCCAGAGTGACAAAGCGTGAACGATCGCGATTTTGTCGTTGTCAGAAGGAACCACATCTAAAAACGAACGACGTTCGCGAGCATTGACAGTTTTGTCGGCACCGTGTTCAAATGGTGCAAAATGCATTTATTTTCAAGATTAACCAAGCTTTCAGCTGTGGGTGAAATAGCAAGCTAACGTCTGATAGACAGCGAAAACAAAAACACAAGTTAAGCATGTCAGATACCCAAGAAGGCAACCTTCCGAGCCTTCAACATCGCATATTGGGCTACGGCTTGCGGCATATCCAAGCTAGACGCTATCGTGTTTTCAATGGACAAAATTGCCAATGACGATAGCCTGTCATCTGCAATAGTTCATATTTCTTATGTCTTAATAAGCTTTAATTTTGAGAAACGCCTCTCAGCGGTGGCCACTGACACTGGCAAAGTGAGGAGGATCCTCAATGATACCCACGCATAAGGGAAGTTGTCACGCAGATGCTGGTCCAGAATGAAGTGGAGGACGTCCTTGGGAGCACTGCATCCAGGGAGCAGCAGTCTGCATAGGTATATCAGCTCCTCGCAAAGATCTGTACCGTCGATGTCTGCACCGTTCTAGGTATCTCAGTGCATGGTCAAGCCCTTGGCACAGTTTAAGAAGTTCTGCTTTGTCAGGAAGTCGGGTGAGGTCGTAAAGGAACCGCCCGAGGCTCACGTGCTGCTCCATCTGGGTGAAGCGTTCTTCAATCGACATCTTTACGGTGTCAATCATCTCGTAGAAGAACTCTCGCTTGAATTTGGTGTCGACATCATCAACCTGGTCTTGACACTCATAACTAAATTGGCGCTTTTTCAGCCTCAGTCGAGGGGCCGGTTTCATCACACTCTCAACACCCATGCTCTCGGCAAGAGCGTTCGCAGTTGCCAGTGCAGTTTCGTACCGGACATCGCGATAACTGTCGATGTAATCGCTGCATGATCTCAGCAGCTGAGTGGTTGCTACAATGTACTTCGTTCTGCATTGCATGTTCCTGCTTACAACATTAACTTGAAAAATAATGTCGTACCACACAACAATAGGAACGAGAAACTTAAGGTCCGTGAGCTGCCCTGCAAGAGTTCGAGCTTCATGTCGGACGCCAGGGTCTGCCTGCTGTGATTTGACCAAACCAACAAGGGCGTCATGAAGTTCAGCTGTCTGGTGGCGGACGGGTTTAAGGCTGTTAACTCTGCATTCCTAGCGTGTGCCACATAGCGGATTCAAGGTAAGCCCTTTGACGTGGTCTGTCAGGATATTTTGGCGATGAACAGGGGCAGAGAATGAAGCAAGAATTCTAAGGAGTATGCCGAAGAGCATGACAGATTCTGTAGAAGATGCTGCTGCATCCCCCACTACGAGATTGATAGAGTGGCATCCACATGAAACAAAACAAATTCTCGGTGATTTTTCTCAAGAATTCTTGCCGGCACACCTTTTCTTTTCCCTTCCATGTTGGCGCCGTCGTCATAGCCTTGGCCGCGACAGTCTTCAATCATAATGTCGCACTCCTCCAGTGCTGACATAAATTCTTTGGTGCGGCCCTCTCCTTTGGATTCCCAGACTGTCTTGAAGCCAATCAAATGCTCTTGAATTAAGACTTTGCCATCGATCGTGTCCAAGAAGCCAAGAGTAAATGACATCTCGGTATGGCTTATGTCAGGTGTACAGTCCACTATGAGAGAGTAGTATTTCGCAGTCTCCAACCTTTCGAGGATGGCCATCATCTCAATTATTTTTTTATTGTTTTTTCAGCAGTGGTGGTCGACCACTTCCCGGCAAACCACACGTCGCAGGTGCTCCTTCATGACTTATTCAAATTTAGCAAGTAGCTCGACTAATCCCTAAAAGTTTCCATATTCTTTTCTGTGAAAAGCCGATCGGAGGAGCTGCGAAAAGCCAGACACCTCTTCGAAAGAAAGAGGTTATTTTTTTAGTCGCTCCAAAACACTCCTCCAGCGCTCCCTCTAATGCGTTATCATGAGTTGATGTTCCTTGTCGATGCAGTCACCTCGTCTCATTCTCAAACTTGCCTCTGTCCAAGTTTGATAGGAGAACATGATTGGGAGACTTCTCGTGGCTTGTTAGAATCTGCGACATGTGCCTCCAGTCATTCGATCCAGCAGTCACCAAAGACGATTTTGGGATTACGTCATAGAGCTTGCAACAGAAACAGAAAGCCTTGTTTGAAGATTTGGAGTAACAAAGCCAGCGCCGCTTTAGTACATCGCCATTTTCAAGATGTCAGTCCAGAAACTAGGTTGAGAAGTGACGGTTGTGCTCGTCTAGAGGAAATTACACGCTACTCTCTATATTTCCAGGCCTTTGCTGACTATGGCGTCCCGGATTTGTGGTGTTACCTTAGGCAATAATGCAGGATCAGACAGTTTGTGGCTGGCAGCCTTTATCTAATTCGATGTGTCATCACCATCTTGTTTAGTGTCACAAACTACTCTGGCAGTGGAGCACTCGGCGTCGTCGAGATATTGCTGCGTGTCTCATTTTCCTTTGCGTTAGAATAATCTTCGCTTGTCGAGCTCTTTTCGTGCAATGTTTCTCCCTCTCCTGGCTCACCAAAACTTCAGGGGCCCTCGTGTACGTACACATACTTTTTCAGGGCATCTGTGCTCTTCCTGGATTAGCGATCTTGTTCAAATTTTCATTTTCTGAACTGCGCTCCTTATGGTTACTTTCGAGGAAGTGGCATCTCACTAAAATTTTAACCAACCGACAAAATATAAATTTTACACCAGCCATCCTGACCCGTAATGCGTATTCTAACAACATTTAAAAACAAGCTAGCTGGTGGTGATTCATAGTAATAAAGACCCGCGACTCAGGAACACAAAAACTATTGCCTACAAGAAGCCGAAGACGCTCCTTATGTGACCTCGGTAGATCCCACAATATTTTTGAGCAGCTCGTGGCACCTGTGTATGCAGTACCGTAGGCATAGCACCAGATTACGTGATACGGACCCCGAAGATCAAAGTCAACGCAAAGAACAGTGGCCGAACCGATGAAAATTCGCCCAGTTTACATTCAGCGACACGTGCACTCTGAGCATTAACAATTATACTCTAGAAACTCAGGTGTGCACGCACAGTAATGGAGGTTACGCAGTGATCAGTCCACTGGAAATGGAACAAATGCACTTCAGGATCACCGTGCCAATAAGTCGAATGCAATTATGCAATGTTTTACATTGACAAATGAGATGGTCAGTCTTTAACATACAGAAAACAGCAACACCAACAGAAAACAGCAAATAGCAACACTCTCGCTGCCGCCGTCGCTCATAGATGGCGGTAGGTGTCCAGATTGTTGTGTTTGCCGGTTTTCTGCTTGCCACCGTCGCTCATGGATCGCGGCAACGTTTCCAGCCTCGGCAACCAGACAACTGGTTGCCGCCGTCGCTCATAAATGGCGGCAACATTTCTTCGGTGGAAGAAGAGCGGGAACGGAACGAGCGGCGATGTGCGCAGCAGCAAGGATGGTTTAGCAACCGCCGCGAGGTCGCTATCGCCTAAAGTTCCACTGCGTCCAGCGCTTCAGATTCCCTTGCGAAAGGAGAGCAGATCGCTCGCCTGGAAAGCCACCGCCGAGAACAGAAGCAACAGCTCCGCTGCTCTTCCTTCTTCACCAGAGTGAAAAGGCTGAAAGTTTTCTACAAGCAGGGGGGGGATGGGGAGCGGGGGGGGGGGGGGGTAGGAACGCCCTCCGCGATCCGGTCGTTTTTTGTTTTGTTTTATTACCTCGAGGTTTGAGCTTTGCTTGAACTGGCGGCCCTTTCGGCGACCCCTATGAATGGCGCCCTGTGCGGCCCAAAGGCCGGCCCTGACTCCTCATAGAACAAGACTGCAGTGCAAAAGATACCCAAATGACAGCTTCCGCGGGCGTTACTTGAGTACTGGCGGCTGCAAGAGGCGTGAAGGCAGCGGTATTCCTGTAATGAATAAAAACAGTACTGGAAAAAAACAGCTTTAGTTGTTTTGTGTTTTTTTTGCAACTGTTGTGGTATAGGCATGCGCTTTTCAATTTTATGGGCAAACCCTTAGATGCTTAAGCGATAGACTTAGAAAATATAAGAACATGGAAGTCAGACCGCACAATGCAATGGTCAAAAATACGACAACTGTGCGGCAGAGTGGTTAGAAACAGAAGTGTAGTACAAAGAGGTAAACGACGTAAAAAAATTTGCTTAAAGGGGTGGTTAGTATTGAGTATATAGGCAGTTGTATAAGTCCGGTATTTGTGATTCTTTGTCAGACAACATGGTCTTTTTAGCGTTATAATTGTTTTAAGAAACAGTGAAAAGTGTGGAATTCTTTTCATGATTGTTATTAATATCCTGTACATATTCGTTTATTCGTTCTTTTTCAGTCATTATTATCGCAGTGACGTCCTGGTCCAAATTGTGCCAGGTCTCTTATTTTGTTGTTTTTTTATTGTTTTTACAATCATGCTTCTAATTGTTTAATGTTTTCCCGGAGTGTACAGGTCAGCGTAGTAGTGTTAAGTAGAATGGAACGCGTTTGCTCTCATTCAGTTATATTGGTTGGAGGTTTGTCTTTAGGAGGAGAGACTTGAAAATATAGTTAGGGTTTGAATAGGGGGGAGGGTGGGGACTTCTGTTTTTAGGAGTTTTTTATATTTTGTTTTAAGTTGTTACAATACAGAATGGAAATGTGTTTTCGTCTTATAGCATTAAATGCTTTTTAAAGGAGCCCAAACCCAAAATTTTGTCCGTTCGTCCGTGCATAAGTTTACTGAATTTCGTGGGGAAACGAAGTCTTGTGTCCCAACACTGATTCAATTTCCACCGTTAAATATAACGAAATAAATTAGCGTCCCGTGTTCTAAACACCAATTCAGTTTTCCCTCTAAATTAAGCGGGGGAAATCGACGTCATGGGCCCTGTCGTCATGTTACATACAAAACAATTTGTTTTCTTCGCTAAATTTTGCGATAAATACACGTCACGTGGCACATTACTTCCCTGGCCCCTCCTTCCATTTGCTCATCCCTCCCTTCCACTCCCTCACCTCCCTTTCCACCTTCGATTCCGTGCCTCTCCCTCCATCCCCCTATCTTTCTCCACCTCTCTTCTAATCTCCTGGGTTGCTCTCCCTCCCTTCCTTCCAACTTGGTCATGTGACGCACCAAATCAGTTTCTTCGCTCCTTTCTCCTTCCCTCTCTCTCCCTCTGCCTTCTTCTCCTCATTCCTTTCCTCACCACCCTACAGTGACCTCTCCCCTCCCCCTCGCCAGTTTCTGGTCACTTGACACACAAATTCAATTTCCCAAAAATTTATAAAATATAGTCTTTACTCCCGGAGCAACTGTTTAATATTTACCAAACAAAGAAAGAATCGCTCTTAATCACTGCATTTCATGGATTATAGATTTTTTAAAGTTAAATGTTGCTGCCATTTTTTTTTCACTATGACTACTTTAGAAGGTATGCTTGGTCTTTTGTGTGTGTGATTCTGTTCTGAAATAGCGGATAATTTTGTGTTGTGGTGGTTGGTACGCTACTTTGAGTTGACAATGCTGCGGACCTAGGAGCCTTCAAAAGGTATCGTAACCAACTACCTGGCTTGTTAAGACGAGCGAAGTCAGCATACTACACAACCCTTTTTACAAGAGATGATAATAAAAATACGCGTATACTCCGGGAAAGGGTAAAAAACGCATTGCGTCCTCACCACGAACGCCACATATTAGATAAAATAAACTACGCAGACGACCATTTGTCCGGCTGTGCTTTGGCGAATGCATTTAACAATTATTTTGTCAGCCAATCAAGCGATATCGATGCACTTCCAGATGGGCTTGACGCTAGCAGCTATGTAGAACGTAGTTTCGGAAACTCTTCTTTGTGAGCCCTACTAATGAGGGTGAAGTGTTTGCAGTTTATAGAAACTTGAATACCTCCAGGAGTCAAGATGTAGATGATCTTAACGTCACAGTGATTAAGCATACTCTCGACATAGTGGTGCCGGTGTTAACGTATATATTTAATCTTTCATTTTATTCTGGCGTTTTTCCTAAAGCAATGCAGTGTGCTAAGGTTGTGACTTTGTTTAAAGGTGAGGTCAAGAATACGTTTAAAAAACAACAGGTCCATTTCTCTTTAATTCATATTTTCTAAAGGTCTTGAGAAATTCATTCATAAATACTTTATATTTACCTAGAAAAATTTTAAATAATTTCTAATAGTCATCACGGTTTCCGAAAACATCTCTTAACTGAATCAGCACTGTTAGTACAAAAAGCAACACGTCATAGAATGTTTTGAGAAGAAAGAACTCATCATGGCTGTATATTTTGACTTCTCCAAATATTTCGATTTAATTAATCACAAAACTTTGTTCATAAAGCTCGAAAAATACGGTATACGTGGAACTGCTCTAGACCTATTTAAATCAAACCTACAGTACGTACGTACGCAGCTCGTTAATAATAATAACTATATTTCAACCATTCAAAAACTTGAACTGGTGTACTCCGAGCGTAGTGTGCTCAGGCCACTCTTGTTAATAATCTTCGTAAATAACATCGAAAATTGCGTACTGCAC